>WNYA01001088.1:0-91000 GCA_019512145.1 Engystomops pustulosus
ATGTTCCTGTACCTATAGATAGGTCAGCTACATTGTATAGCCTTACAAATCTGTCTCCTCGGTTCTGATCACACATTCTGCAGACAGTGTTGGGTATTGGTCCTGGAGAGCTTTGTAACATTACCTCTGTGTATTGTTAGTATTTACAGGCGGTCCTCTACTTAAGAACACCTGACTTGCATACGACCCCTAGTTACAAACGGACCTCTGGATGTTGGTAATTACTGTACTTTAGTCCTAGGCTACAATAAACAGCTATAACAGTTATCACAGGTGTCTGTAATGAAGATTTATTGTTACTCCTGGTTTTTATGACAACCCAACATTTTTAAAATCCAATTGCCACAGAGACCAAAAAAATGTTGACTGGGGTTACAATAATAAAGTATACGGTTCCGACTTACATACAAACTCAACTTAAGAACAAACACTGCCTGTGTATATAGTATTCTAGCTGTAGTACCTGTCATTGCTCGCGATAGGAAATAATTGCTCTTGGCTATAACAGAATAAAATGGGGCATTGTTGTCTGTAATTGGCAGTATACAAAACCCCGTAGAATTGGTATTCACTTAAAGGGAACCTGTCAGTAAATGTAATCCCCACTAAATAAAGATTCTATTAGAAAGCAGTGCAGCCATTCATACATTTTTCCTCCTTATGCCTATAAACGTTCACATTCTGTTCCCAAAGTTATGTCGCCATGTATGGAGATCACCCTATATGAGTCCGATCTGCATCTTCCTCGTAGCTGAGTCCGGTGTATTCATGAGTTTCCCCCACCACGGCCACTGCATCAGGGAGGGGGAAAGAGGGAACTGATTTCTGCTTAGTGAGTCACACCCAGCCAACATCTCTCACAAATAAATGGGAGTGAGGGTCCTGCTCACAAGAGCTTACAGTCTATGAGGATGAGGGGGTGACACAAGAGCTTACAGTCTATGAGGATGAGTGGGTGACACAAGAGCTTACAGTCTATGAGGATGAGTGGGTGACACGAGAGCTTACAGTCTATGAGGATGAGTGGGTGACACAAGAGCTTACAGTCTATGACGATGAGGGACTGACACAAGAGGTATAAGAGGTTGTATAATGGTCCAGCCATTCTTTATAAGGGAGAAATCTAAAATAATTAAATAAATAATTTAATAAATAAAAATTTTGCTGCTTGAACCAGCCATCAGCCGCCATCTTATTTACAGGGTCCTAGGGGAAAAAGACTGCAGAGAAGCCTGGAGCTTGGTATATATCTGGTGTTTGCAAAATAACAGATGGGAGATAGGACATAGGATGGATTAGTAAAGGGAGTTGACAATTCATGCGGTTAGCGAGTGTGATAGGCTTGCCTAAAGAGATGGGTTTTAAGAGCACGATTGAAGCTTTGGAAGATGGGTATTAGTCTGAGAGTCCGGGGAAGGGCATTCCACAGAATTGGAGCGGCTCGGGAGAAGTCCTGGAGACGTGCACGAGAGGTTCGAATTAAGGTAGAGATTAATTTAATGTCACTGGCAGATCGAGGAGCATGGGAAGGGCGATAGACTGAGATGAGAAAAGAGATGAAGGGAGGTGCAGCATTATGCAGAGCTTTGTGGTTGAGGGTTATTATTTTAAAGTGAATTTGGAAGGAGACAGGTAGCCAGTGCAGTGATTGGCAGAAACTGGAGTGTAGTGTTTGGTCTGGTAGACGAGTCTGTATAGACATCCACATATATATGCACACCCACAACTACACACGTACGCATGTACACATACACACTCAGCTTTAAATATTAGATAGTATTACCAGATTGTAGCTGGACTTGGAGCACTCTATTGCACTAGTGTGTGAGATTTTTTCACTGAGCACAGCTTCCTCGTCCTGCTCTTAGTAAGCTTTTGGTTAGAGAAGAGGGGGGGGGGGGGGGACTGTGGGAACAGTTTGAATGCAGAGACCAAAGAACACAGTAGTGACTCCTCAGTGCTCCAAGTCCTGCTACAACCCAGGACTGTAAATACATTATTCACAGCTCTGCTCCTACTGAGTTGCTTTCAATATGAACAACAAAAGCCATTTAATAGTTACAATTTGTAATGCTATAAAAAGTTTTCATGATTGTATAATCAGAATATAACATTTTATACTACACGATTTTGGTTGCTTTTTTTTCCCAAAGAAAAAGTAGTTTCCCCCTCCCCCACTCCTTTAGCTGATGATTTGCAGTTTTTAGCCTAACTCTCCTGTAATTATACGGCTTCTCCATTACTTATGGATGTATCTTTATATGAGTAATCCTCCCCCCCCCCCCCCCAATTTTGGTGACAGGTGCTCTTTATTGTTGTCCTGACATTTTGGGGGTGTAATGACAATAACGTCTGTCCACTTTAATTGCATTGTTTATCAGTAAGTTCTCTCAGAATTTTGTTTGTATTTTACAGCGAAGTCTTCTCAGTCCAGATATCAAACTGGAAACGCTTAAGGAGGATGTCAAAGAATTCTTGAAGACATCAGGTAGGTCATTCCACTATAGACGCGCGCATGGTAAGCGCCGAGCGCGTACCTCCCTGCGCCGGCTATAAAGTTTAAAAAGTGTTTTAAACCGCGATACCGCGGTTTAAAACACTGACAAAAATAAGCTCCGGCACCAGCTCACCCTGAGCTGGTGCCCGGTATTTCCATCTGAAACCTGCCACTTCAAGTGGTAGTTTTCCTTTAATAGAGTTACAGAAGGAGGAGAGGACCCACCATATAAAAAAGAAGGAGGACAGAGGCCACAATATGAGGGGGATGGAGGACAGGAGGCCACAATATAAAAGGGGGGAGGACAGAGGCCACAATATGAATGGGATGGAGGACAGTAGGCCACAGTATGAAGGGGAGGGGGTATGAGTACAGAAAGCTAGGGCACTTTGTGTGGGGCCACAGACAGGAGGGATACAATGAAGAGGGGGTGTTTTATTGGTCTATATTGGCCACAATAAGGGGGCATTTTACTATATAGGGAACCATGGTTGATGGTATACTATAATTGGTGGTGGGGCAACTGGCGTGGCATATGGCTATGTAACCCCTTTCTTCTGTCCCTTTCTCTCTATCAAAAGTTGGGAAGTATGGACTACCAATTCTAGTACTGAGTGGTGGACTACCCATTCATGTCACAGGTAGTGGGATTTTACAGACAGGACATCCAAAGCTTTTATTCCATATACTGCTCTAGAGAAATAAAAGCTTCACAGTGATTGGTTGGCGTTGCTTTGGGTTAGTTTTCCTGTCAGTTTTAAAAACTTGAGAATTTGGCTTTTTATTAGGGGAAAGGAGGAGAGCGATGAAGAAACCGCACAACTCTCCCTCGTGTAGTTTTTAGACTGAGCTTCTGACAATAAACTATTAGAAAGACGCGACTCTCACGCGTTGCAGTCTGGGAACCGTGTACGGTTTCCATGGAAACTAAACAACGCGGAAGGTCGTGTGAAGGTTCACAGCACGTCACTGTCACATCGGAAGTGACGTCACCACAGCCGCCGCTGCTGATGACGTAGGTGGCAGGGTGGGACGCGGCCGGTGCTGGCGGGCGTGTCACTCACCGGGACTCGGCTTCGGCATAGAGAATGGAGGCGCAGACACAGAGACCCATAAAAGGCATTCTGAAGAACAAGGCCCCGGCCGCCACCGGCATACGAGTGGTCAGCAAGGAGGAGCTGAGCCTGGACAGGGACACCACGGCCACTGCATCAGGGAGGGGGAAAGAGGGAACTGATTTCTTCTTAGTAAGTCGCACCCAGCCAACATCTCTCACAAACAAATGGAGAGCGCAGGGTTAAAATTTCCACTCAAAACTTCCCAAAGTCACAGGAGACATCTGTGTAAAATATTGTGATTCTTTTATGCACACCCATAAACATATATGTGCGCACACACACACCTACACAAACATACACACTCAGCTTTAAATATTAGATTTATTAGTATTACCAGATTGTAGCTGGACTTGGAGCACTCTATTGCACTGGTGTGTGAGATGTTTTCACTGAGCACAGCTTCTTCGTCCTGCTCTTAGTAAGCTTTTGGTTAGAGAAGAGGGGGGGGGGGGACTGTGGGAACAGTTTGAATGCAGAGACCAAAGAACACAGTAGTGACTCCTCAGTGCTCCAAGTCCTGCATACAATTTCGGTTGCCCTAGAATCCGACTGTAAATCTTCTTCTAACTAGGGTCAGGCATGATATATTCTTCGCATAAATAGCTTCTCTATCTGCACGCGGCAGTATCTCTCTGCCTCCTGCCCCTCCCCACTGCATTCCAACACAAGCTCACACTACAGACAATTACAGAAACTTCTTGCCAGAAATCAGCAGTGTTTGGAGACTTGCTCTACAAGCTACAGATCAGACAAGATCTTCATAGCACGGAAGGAGTTATAGCAGAGCTGACTGTGTGTGTTATAGCTGAGATACAGTAAAGATTTAGCAGAGCTGAAGTGTGTCATTGTGTATTATATCCATCTCATGGAACTCATCATCTTTCATCTCTGATCTGTCTCCTCTCTCTTTTTCTATGTGTCAGATACCAGTAGAATATTCAGAAGCTAAATGAAAGTGTAGATAAACCTGGACCCTGATAATGTGAGCACATTGTAAGCACGCAGCATCTCATAGCAAAGAGGGATCATGAAGTGTATGCTTAGAGAGTCCCCGTCCACACTCTGGAATCTTACACTGACCATCACTGAGTTACAGGAGCTAAAACAGCAATAAAACTGAGTAGGATTGTAAAGTAAGGGGTTACAATGATCTTTATTGTGTAGACATCACTAGGGGATTACAATTGGAGAACTTTCTGTCATGGCAAAACCCCTTTAACCCATTCTATCCTTTTACTGTTAAATACTGTAATAACAACAACTTAGACAGACTG
Source organism: Engystomops pustulosus (assembly GCA_019512145.1). Lineage (NCBI taxonomy): Eukaryota > Metazoa > Chordata > Amphibia > Anura > Leptodactylidae > Engystomops > Engystomops pustulosus. The sequence continues at coordinate 4,890 of WNYA01001088.1, forward strand.
TGAGTTGTACCCCACTTACACCTCTCTTTCTTAATATCTCATTAACAGCTTTGGTATGATGGAACATCTGTTCAGTAACCAATTCACACTCAAATAATAGGAGGGCAGTTTATTTATTTAGTTTATTCTATATATTCATTTATCGATGCGATAATGATTATGTTTCATGTTTTATGGCAGGTTTGTGGGGTCTAGTGAATAATGCTGGCATCAGTACATTCGGAGAAGTGGAATTCACAAGCCTAGACACATACAAAGAAATAGCAGAAGTGAACCTGTGGGGATTGATAAGAATCACAAAAGCATTTTTACCATTAGTACGGCAAAAGAAAGGTAAGTTCAAGCAAAATGTCAACAGGAAGAGAAAAAGAACATGGTAATATTCAGTGCACTGGAGAAAACTTATTAGGCATATAACTGGTCGGTCATGATCACTTTGCTACTGTGTGCCTTTAACCAATCATTCTGTGAGAGTCTAGTAAGACTAGAAGTGTAAATGTGGGCAAATGCCTAAGATAGCAGAAAGCCTGGCTAACAGCTATCCCCCAAAATACATTTTAGCCTTGTATGAAAGTGGAACAGACTTTTGCCAAATGTCTCACTCAGCTGCTTATCTCCATTAAAAACAAAAGATTGACCATATGCCATCAGGGGAGAGTGAGAAAAACCATTAGCTGTTCAGACTGTTAAAACTGCACAGTCTTCTTCTGACACTCATTTAATGTACATGCTTACATGTAGTAAACATGTGTGTTTTAGTAGCCTCAGGACTGTGAAAATTCATTTATATTTTAGGACTGTAGCTGCACTTGTAATACTGGTAGAGAGTATTCATACTTCTGTGATGTGGTAGATTTTACCGTAGCGGGCAACGGCAGTGCACGGGGAGAGGAGGAGGAGGTGAGCGCAGCTCACCCAGGCCCCTCTCCATAGGAAGTAATGGCGCACGGCGCCGTACTACGGACTAAGATAGGACATGTCCTATCTTTTTCCCGGGTACGGAGCGGTACGGTGCCGCACGTGTGCTGCACCGAACCGCTCCCGTAGGGCACCGTGCACCCATTGCCGTCTATGGAGGACGTATATCGCCCGTATATACGTCCTCCATTCGGTAGTGTGAATGTAGCCTAAGAGCGGTTAATCCGCTAGAAACGCGTAGATCTTGTACTCTCAATGGTGATTTATGAAATAAAGAAGTGTGCACTGGAAACCATCTGGACCGTGATTGCATTACAATTTAGAGCTTTAATTACCTCAGCAGCGAGGTGGTCCGTGCCTACTCCACCACACTAGGCAATGTGTTTGGAAGGTGAGCTCACTCCCCCTCTCTTTTGGTATCATAATAAATCTTACCCAATGTGCCCTACCAAAAAAAGCCCTCCTGCATAAAATGCTAAATGTAGCAAGTAATAAATACACACCCAAAAACAGGAAAAGACAGCAGCATTATATATATATATATATATATATATATATATATATATATATAGGAAAATGGTTCATTCTATCTGTCTGCAGAAATGTGAATGCATTGCTTAACAGAAAATTTTGTGGTTTTAAGTGTCCATAATATTTCTTCATTTGTGACATTACATATTTCTGTATATTCCCCCTTTAGGTCGCGTGGTATGTATGGCAAGCATGTTTGGAAGAATGGGTAATTCATCTCGATCTAGCTACTGTGTTTCTAAATACGGAGTAGAAGCTTTCTCAGACTGTCTGAGACAAGAGATGTACAAGTGGGGAGTGAAGGTTATTATCATTGAGCCTGGAAACTTTGTAGCTGCTACTGGCATATTGACCAAAGAGGTAGTGGAAAGAAGAGGACAAGAAATGTGGGAGCAAGCGTCAGAAACTGTACGAGCCGATTATGGAAAGGTCAATTTCTTTCATCAGGTAGCCAAAATGAAAGCTTACGTGAGCACTGGTGTGAAGGAAATGACTCCTGTTATCAGTGTAGTAACAGATGCTCTAACCTCTAAATACCCATACACACGATACAATCCAATAGACACCTACCATTGGATAAAGCTTCAGATTATGTCTCACCTACCGGCTGCCATTGCAGACACCATTTATTCTTAATGAAGAGGCTGTTGAAACTTACTGAAGCAAATAGTGGCCAGGTATCAAATGAAATGCAGTCTGCTGTAACAAGCAGGAACTCGATCCTCTGGAGGTACTACTGGTATGACGTTTGTCTGTGATCTCATGGTATAAATGTAGATACTGTGCCAATTGATTTCAAATGTCTCTGTTAACCAGAGAGAGATACGAATGTAAACACTAACATATACAACACAACGTATCATTGTAGAAATATTTAATTGAAAAAGTGTAACGTCCTCCAGCTAAAGTAGCTACTTGGTAATATGTGTATCTACGATACCATCACTTACGTTCTCCATCTAGGTATGTGGAATATATGAAAGGTGAAGCAAGCCTTTGTGGAACTCAAAAATGTTTAAAGAAACATTTTTCAATTTACTGTCTGCAGCAGAATATTTCCAGAAAGATGCCTGTGACTGATCCATCCCAAATTTTAATGTTTCATGCTGATTGGTTGTGGTTTGATTGATGGAATCACAAGATTGGGAGGCTTGTTCCCCCTAATGGAATGCTGCCAATCAGCATGTGATCCCGCTTACCCTTTAGATAGGGAAACTATTAAATTGTGAAAACTGCTACAAGAAAAAAAGAATACTGCGTGGGAAATATTTGTTTAATCAGGCCTCTTTATGGAAAAATATAGCCTACTGCTCTTATCCACACAGTAAAATGTGAACCCTGCTGAATACCATTGAATGGTGGTCAGCAGTAAATGGTTTTCATCTCTGAGGCTGATGTGTTTAACTTGTTGGGGGAAGCTGTGTTTAGAATATCCATATTATCAATAAGGGTCTTTAAACTCCCCTTAATTATTTCCCAGGTAACACTGTATTTCTCCAAATGGAACAGGTATATTTTTTTCCTACCATGAGTAGATTTCACAGCAGGTTGAACCTGCTGAAACTTTTTTTTAGCTCACAAAACTTTAAAGCCATATTATTTATAATATATATATATAATATTATTGAAATTTTTAACAAATGTTCATGTCTTTTATTAAAAAATAAATCTATCAAGAAAAACACTGTGTTCATTGAAGGGCTGTGTTTCACAAAGACAAGTTTCTTAAATGTACTCAGGATAACAAAATAACACATTCTCTAATTCACTATTATTAACAAAAATACAGCACACAGATATAATTCCAACCTGACTCTGAGGCATGGTGTATACAATTTCAGTTGACCCTAGACATGACCCTGTAACCTCTGACTTTAGGTTTGGGAAAGCCATCTTCACTGAGCTTCTCTTTCTCTCTGCGCCCTGCACTCTAGCCCCGCCCCCCTGCAGTCCAGGATGGAGCTCACTCACTGAAGCACAATCACTGAGTTCCTGTGGCAGCAGCATGGGAAGAACTACAAGCTACAGACAGATATGTTCCTTATCTGGGGAAGGGGAGGATACCATAGCATATCAAGTGTGTTGTGGAATAGCAGAGATGTAGGAGAGTTGACTGTCATTGTTTGCAATAGGCATCTAATTGATCTCTTCATCTCATCTCTAATCTGTCTCATCTCTCTCTTTCTATGTGTCAGTGTGTTTGTACAATGTTCAGAAGCCAGATAAAAGTGTATATAGGCCTGCACCCTGATAATCTAAGCACATTGTCAGCACACAGAACTAAATGGATCATAATGGGTCTCGTTTACTAAAGGTTATGCACTGTACTTTCATTGCACAGCTTGGACAGGTACACGCTGGGTTCCATGCAACACGAATTGGGGGGAGTGTCATCGGACAATACTACTGATTCGGCCTGAGTGCGGCACTGTGCATTGGAGTCGGACAATGCACTTTCGGTGAACTCCGGGGACAGGCTTAGTAAATGTGCCCCCATGTCTTGGCTTAGCGAGTCCCTGCCTACACTCTAGAATTTTGCACTAACCAGCCTAGGGAGTGATAGGAGCGAAAAAAGCAATTAAACTAAGTAAAATTTGGAAATAAAGGGTTATTATCTTTATTGTGTTAACATTGCTAGGGGATTAAAATCTACATGTTAAATCTGGTTCACAGTCTAAGTCCAACAGAAATGTGTTGCCCGCCCTATGTTAAAGGTGCACCAAAAAAAGTGATGCTTTCTGTCAGAGCGTCAGAGGGTGTGCCGGATTCATGAAGAACGGGCGCCAGTAATCCTGAATCTGGCGCCCTCTGCACACTACACAGGCAAACTGCACAGTTGTAAGTAAATGTGCTCCTATGTCTTTGCTGTCTTCACACACCTCTCCTTCCCCCAGTTAGGTTCACTCCTCCTACTGCTCTCAATCCACAAATAATAAGGTGCCAATCTTGGGCTTCCCCACAATACCCCACCTGTATGGTGGCAGAGAATACTACTATAAGGAAGAGGGACAATGGGACTACATGAATCAAGAAGAGGATGGGCTGTCAGCCTATTAGAAAGGCAATGAGAGTATAGCATCAAGGAGAAAACTGATTATAACTGAAAGAGGACCTACCATTTAATTTAACTTTATCTTGTCACCCTGCAAGAGCTTGGGACAGGTTTGTGACATTTTTTTACATGACTGTCCGTGCGCTTAAAGTCTACAATTCGATGGAAACTGCTCTTAAAACCTTGTAGTCTGATATACAATAGAACTAAAGCTCCTATTGCGTATATAGTGCAATAAGCTCTCCTACATTTAAAAGCTTACAGTTTAATAAACAATAAATAATTTACTCATAGGATCTTACACATTTCTACAGAACAGAGATTCCTGTCTTGGATGTGTACTATCTAATAGAAGATTGACAATAAGCAAAAAGGTTGCTGAATGTAGTTATCTATACCTCTTTCGACTTCCTCACACATTAATAGATGTGCATATTCTTCTTGATCAAACATGCTTAAAGGGCACCTACCACCACAAATCTACCTATAAAGGTAGATTGGGTGGTAGCTGGATCAATGGGACGTGAGGATAGCCCTTTTAAGGGCTAATCCTCACGTCCCTGCACTTTTTTGATAACTTTTATTAGATATATATTCAAATTTACTTATGCGGCTACTGGGGCGTGGAGTAGCCGCATCTGAGATTACACGAGGCGGCTACTCCACGCCCCGGTAGCCATTTTACCCCTCCTTTGCTTTTGTTTTGATGTTAATTTCCATTGACAAATGCCTTGTATATAAAAAAAAATGTAACAAACCATCTTATTTTCTTTACAGCACAAATGAAAAATAACCAACCACAAGGAAAGAAGGGGCTCTTTTCCATTGTAGAAGATGCTGAAGAAGTCGAAGTGTGACTCCTGCTTTTAACTTCTGAAGCTTTTCAACCACATGCTAACCAAGACAAACTAGTGATTTTTAATTTTGATCGCTTGCTTATTGAGACTTTTTGAACCTAGTAAACCTTTTGTTCTTTTGGATTGTTGTAATTGCACTTTTATTGCCTTAATCTTCCTATGGAAGTTATTTCTTTGTTTGTATGTTGAAAGCTAATAAATAAATGTTTTAATATTTCAATTCCATGTGGTTTTCATGCATTCCAAAAAAAAAAAAAAACCCCTGTAGAATGTTGCAATAGTTGAGATTTCTGCAACGGGGAACCTCCCTGGGGATGCTGTGATGCTACAAATGGCTCCTAGTTATCATGTTGCCCAGTATTTCTGCCCTTTGAGCTGGCTGCCATTGGTCAAGGGTGTACGTATGTGGAGAGAGGGAGAGGGGGGTTCTAGAACAGGTGTCTGATGACCGCCACTTCCCATGTAGGCGGCGTCCTGAGTCTCTCTCCCTGTGCAACAAAACAGCATCTTGACTCCAGTTCTGGTGAAACTGGAAGTGTGGTGCTTACTGGCGTCCCAGGTGACGGGAATTTTGATAAGCAGGAGCTTGCACAATGGTTACTTTTTGTTCCACATCCAGTCACAGAATCCTTCTGAAGTGCATTTCTGCCTATTTGTTTTCTTCTCCGTGCCCTCGTCCGGCGATCCTGCCGTCTGCGCATGCGCAGAAGAGCAGGCCCACTCCTGCGCGGTCACTGCACCAAAACAGGCGCGGGCCTGCTCTTCTGCACATGCGCAGACGGCAGGATCGCCGGAAGAGGGCGCGCAGCTATGCCCTTAAAGGGCTATCCTCGCGTCCCATTGATCCACCTACCACCCAATCTACCTTTATAGGTAGATTTGTGGTGGTAGGTTCCCTTTAAATAGGCAGATGTAAAACTCAGGACATACATCCCGCCCCCTGGGACTGCAGCTCAAACCTGAGAATCTGCAACTGCTGTGCTCAACTCAGGATGGTACATTGGTATGCACTCAGAATGTAAGTACCACCATACCTAAAAATTGTCCTGGATTTAGCATGACAGTTCTGATTTTATATCGCTGTTCTGGGTGGTTGGGAGATTTTCATGGACTGCCCTGCCTTGTCCCGCCTCCTCCACCTTCCTGTTACCAACATACACATCTGCTTCTCTTGAGCATACTTGTGTGAAGGTAGCTGCTCCACTAGACCCGCCCTGCCCCCCTCATCCAAGTTAAAGAGGACCTGTCACCACCCCAGACTTCCCAAACTGAACATACCGACATGTAGGCGCTAGTATCCTGATTCTGGGGCACTTGGAATTTTCCTTCTAGCCCCCTCCGTTCCCAAGATATGCCCCCCGTGATCTGACGATTCCGAGGTCTGTATCGTCAGAAAGGAGGAGCTGCAGCACAGGTGGGGGGGTGTGAGTATGCTAAAATATTCTGACACCATCCAATCAGCGTCGGATGGTGTCAGCTAAGAGACTCCTTTGCATTCTGGTGAGGGCGCGCTGAGCAGTGGCTGTGCGCTCCCGGCATCATGTGTCTGCAGCCGCTTGTCCCTGGCAGCACACGGAATACAGCGTATTCCTTTTTAAACTTTATGCGGCGCCGGGGAGTACGCTCGGCGCTTACCATGCGCGCGGCTCTCCTTCACTTCCTATGTAGCCGCGCGCACAGTCGCCGCATGGTAAGCGCGAGCGCGTACCTCCCTGCGCCGGCTATAAAGTTTAAAAAGTGTTTTAAACCGCGATACCGCGGTTTAAACCTGACAAAATAAGCTCCGGCACCAGCTCACCCTGAGCTGGTGCCGGTTATTTCCATCTAAACCTGCCACTTCAAGTGGTAGTTTTCCTTTAATAGAGTTACAGAGGAGGAGAGGACCCACCATATAAAAAAGAAGGAGGACAGAGGCCACAATGAGGGGGATGGAGGACAGGAGGCCACAATATAAAAGGGGGGAGGACAGAGGCCACAATATATGGGATGGAGACAGAGGCCACAGTATAAGGGGAGGGGTATGATACAGAAAGCTAGGCACTTTGTGTGGGGCCACAGACAGAGGGATACAATGAAGAGGGGTGTTTTATTGGTCTATATTGGCCACAATAAGGGGGCATTTTACTATATAGGGACCATGGTTGATGGTATCTATAATTGGTGGTGGGCAACTGGCGTGGCATATGGCTATGTACCAACCCCTTTCTTCTGTCCCTTTCTCTCTATCAAAGTTGGGAAGTATGGACTACCAATTCTAGTACTGAGTGGTGGACTACCCATTCATGTCACAGGTAGTGGATTTTACAGACAGACACCAAAGCTTTTATCCATATACTGCTCTAGAGAAATAAAGCTTCCAGTGATTGGTTGGCGTTGCTTTGGGTTATTTTTTCCTGTCAGTTTTAAAACTTGAGAATTTGGCTTTTTATTAGGGGAAAGAGGAGAGCTGAAGAAACCGCACAACTCTCCCTCGTGTAGTTTTTAGACTGGCTTCTGACAATAAACTATTAGAAAGACGCGACTCTCACGCGTTGCGTCTGGGAACCGTACGGTTTCCATGGAAACTAAACAACGCGGAAGGTCGTGTGAAGGTTCACAGCACGTCACTGTCACATCGGAAGTGACGTCACCACACCCCGCTGCTGATGACGTAGGTGGCAGGGTGGGACGCGGCCGGTGCTGGCGGGCGTGTCACTCACCGGGACTCGGCTTCGGCATAGAGATGGAGGCGCAGACACAGAGACCCATAAAAGGCATTCTGAAGAACAAGGCCCCGGCCGCCACCGGCATACGAGTGGTCAGCAAGGAGGAGCTGAGCCTGGACAGGGATGACGACCAGAGGTGGGGACTGCGGGGGGAGACAGGTGCTGTACTGTAGTGTAGCTGACATATCTGTGCGGCCCCATTACATCTATCCCATTATCGGGTCACTGGCTTGTGAGGAGTTACTAAGTCATTACATCTCTTCTAAAAACTTACAACATACCCAATATGCTTTTACCAGTCTTCAAGATCACTGCTTGCTGTCATTGAGGCAACTGCACGATTTACTTCCAGTAGTTAGTATGTGACAGCTGGGCACAGGACACAGTCCCCACCATACTGTGTGTACTGGAGCATCGCATCACACACCCAAAACACATTTGTAAGCAATGGAGATTTTAAAAGCCACTTCTCATAAATTTATGATTTTTAACAAAATTGTGGGTGGAATTTAAATAGTTTTTTTTTGCAGCTTTTTTTTTTTAGTGCTGTCATTAGTGGGATTCTCCATTCTCTGTTTTGCAAATGTAAAGCATATAGGACCTTAGATGACATTACCCTGGTCACACAACATGAAGTGCTGAATATTTAGGAGGCACAATGCATGGGGAGGAGTAGATGCCTTATGCCAGGTAACCTAACAAAAAAGTTGATTTATGGGGATGTAAGAGAAAATGTGGTGGTGACAGGTTCCCTTTAAAGGAAATCTACAATTTTAAAAAAGTTAAAAAAAATCTCCTACATATAATCGCCTATGCTCTTCTTCTTGATCCCGGTGCTTGCCTCCTGTAAGCTTGACACACCGGGAATCACCTAGAAAAAAAGTATGGCTCCCGGCTGCTAACTATGCACGCCCCCGTACCTTCCTCTCCCATGCTGGTTTTAATTTGTCATGGCCTAACTACACCATTACTTAAGGATGTAGAGTCTGATATGGATTGAGTTTGGATTGAGTGAACTTTAGTGCTGAAAGTACTGTTCTTTTTAAAGAGGTACCATCACATGCAGTCGTGTCATGATTTTGTGGGCGCATGAGCTTTGCCAGTGCAATTACCACAGCGAAGAGCCTGGTAGTGATTGACTGGAAGTACCATGCTGGAAGTAACCTCTTTAAACAGAAAGCTTTCCTAATAATGATATAGAGGGTCATAAATAATTGATAACAAGTCTTTGTCATGACTAAGAAAACATGTTATGATATTCATTTAATATGACATCATTCTTATTTCATCCCAGAAATCCTTTAAAGAGGACCTCTCACCCATAAATTGGGCACTAAAGTAAGCAGCTCCTAGACGCTAAAAACAAAGGTCGCAGTGTTGGAGTGATAGCGTTGCCGGAAACCTCCGGTAAAGCTATCAAACACTGCGGCGGGGTACAATGTAAACGTCGGACCGCTCGCAAAGTATTCATGAGTGGGTGGTCTGAGGCGCTGCCTCTTCCCCGGACCACCCCGCTCGCTCCAAAGGCTGGTGGTGACTGGCAGTCACCGCTCCTAATCCCGCCCCAACCCCGTTTGGAAAGCGGTCCGGCGTTTTCATTGTACTCCACCGCAGTGTTAGATAGCGTTACCGGACATTTCCAGTAACGCTATCATTCTAACACTGCGACGTTTGTTTAAGCACTAGTAGCTGCTTACTTAAGTAAGCCGCTCCTAGTGACCAATTTATGGGTGACAGGTCCTCTTTAATCCAAGAATTTATTGGTGCCATAAATATGGCTTTTTATCCAAGTTTGTTTTTGTTACAAAATACTAGCTTGAAAGTTGTGACATTGCTGTAATGTACTTTCTTCTTTTGTAGTAAGAAGTCACAGAAATGGGATGAGATGAATATTCTTGCTACATATCATCCTTCTGATAAGGACTATGGCCTTATGAAAATAGATGAACCGAGCACACCATACCACAGGTAAAGAAATGAAAAAGGACTTGGGTAATGATTTGTGTGGTTAAAGGTCTGTTAATGTATTTGATGAGGAATTTCTGGAGAACACACCTGAGTTGTGTTATGAGCTACTTCTAGGTTATGGAGGTCACAGCCTATTATAGACAATGACTAGGGGTTTCCAGTAGATTGCAGTTGTACTCTTTTTCTATGCTGCTCATATGGAACATCTGTTCTATATTGGATTAAGCCTAAAAATGTTCCCTTATTTTATATCATATGATACTTGTTCTCATGTTTCAAAAATAAACCTATAGAAAATTGGAATAAAAATACATATCAAACTATGCCTTGACTTAGATTGCCATTTATAAACTCCTTGTAGCTAGGCAATAGCTCAGTGGGACCTTCTAGTGTCCGTTACCATTTGGTAATCTTATTTCACTGTATTCTGTGAGGTTTATGAAATACAGTAGTGGGTGAGGATTAGCAGTTTAGCAAGTAATCTGTTTTCAGTAGACCTTAAAAGCCCTCAGAAAAAGTTTTTGTAGCAGTTGTATAATATTCAGTTTTGCAGAGGTTGTGTAGGTTTCATTTCTGAACATTCACTTGGCCTAATGTCATGTGACCAGGGTGACGTCATCACAGGTCCTTTAGCCTCTGGCATTAGCAAAGTGTACCCCATGCACCTATCTGACCACACAAAGGATAACAGCAGCCTGCATGGACTTCTACTCCTCTCCTTGCAGGCTGCTGTGATTTCATGAGATGTGTCATGCTTACCATAGAGTACATAATCATGAATGCTAATTATTAGCTACACACATCAAAACAAGTTCATGAAAAATACACAAAAACCATGTGTCATGTTGCATAGAAACAAATCATTGTTAATAGACCATACATACAAAAATACACTAACCGGACAAACAAAAATGTAAAACAATTAATAAGGGAATACGGCCCAACTGCATCCCACGGGTGAAACACAGGAAGCACTATGGCACCTGATAATGCCACAAAAGCGTCCTCCTATAGAGCCCTGACCCAGGCACTGTCCTGTGGAAATAAACCATGCATGAAAGATAAAGCAGGTAGGTGGGAAAATGAAGAGATGTATAGATAAGCATAACAATGTATATTAAACCAGGAAAACACCGGTACTTAAACCAATAGTATCTGTAAATCCTGTATAAACAAAAGGCTACATGTGCCCACAGAGAAAACGCTGGTAATAATCCCCAAAACGGGGGTTGGGGGGGTAGGAAATTAACCTGATATGTAAAAATAGTATTACCATCAATCCTGGACAATGTGGGGAATCGGGGCTTGATGCGCCCCACGCTTATCGCTGCAAAACGCGGCTTCCTCATGGATGTTGTTAATTTTTGTTTGTACAATTAGTGTATTTTTGTAAATGTTTGGTCTATTAATAAAGATTTGTTTGTATGCTATGTGACACATGGTTTTTGTGTATTTAACGAGATATGTTATGCTGTAATTTCATGAGATATATGCTTGGTGTACAGTTTGGTAGTGTTTAGAAGGATAAAGGACCTGAGATGATGTCCCTCTGGTCACATGACATTACTGCTGCATGCAGAGAAATAATTGGGATTAGCTGCTGGATTCAGCCCAAGGAGGCCACGCCCACCTTAACTTGCTATAGATATTGATATCAGTTAAAATTATATTTATATTATAAAGTTGAATATATGGTAATCTGAGAACAATTTTTGCTTAAAGAAGAGTGTCAGTTAGTTACTAGGACTCTATAGGAACCTGCAACTCACTAGCTGTGTTTGTTAAAAATGTGGTGACAGGTTCCCTTTAAAAAGAAAAAAAGAGCAGTAAGCACCTAGGGGCACTCTAAATGTTTATCAGTAATGCAGAGTCAAACTAGCCACCAACTGAAACAGTCAAATATACGTATTATTATAGTAGAGAGATAAAGGATGGGGTATCATTCAATGATCAATCCATTATCTTGTAATGTACCCTAGTGACCACGCTTTGACTGCCGCCCTGACAAGGGTGGTCCCACACTCTCCTTAGGCTAATTCACCCTAGCTATAAAACTGAAGTCTCTATGCGTTTTATGTACCATAAGGGTACATTCCTCTGGGCGACAACATGGTTTACCTTATAGGCTCTTCTAGTCCACTAGTATTAAAACTAATGTGGCAGTAATGGGGTTTAAGAATCAGTAAGGCAGTGGGACTAACTATACGGCAGGAGGACGCAGTGGCTAGTCCTGCAATACTATGGTGTGTGCACTATTGCATGGCGCCATCACGCTATTTAAAGTATTGTGAAACCCCCCCCCCCCCCCCCCCCCCCCCCCCCCCTTAGTACCGCCTATCCAGATAGTGGGAAGGAGAAGGTGGTGGGAAGCGAGAGACAAGGATCTCTCTACTATATTATTACATATATTTGACTATTTCCCATACTTCACTGGCAGACCATTTATTCAACTGTTACTATCCCTCATATGAGGGATGCGAAACAAGAAAGGTTTTAAGTGTACTAAATAAATGTTATGTTTTAAAAAGGAAAAAAAAAACCTCAAATGTTTTTCAATGATTTTTACATGACCCATAAGGGTTTTACTATAACCAGTAGGTCCACATGTGTTATCATACACTGACGTGTGAATGCATTGCACATGTAACCATTTTTTTATTTTTTTTTATTTTACAGAATGGTTGGAGATGATGACGATGATGAAGGAGCCATGAGTGATTCTGAATGCAATGAGGCTTTAACAGCCGATGTCTTGGCTCAAAAGTAAGAATTACTGGCTTGATGTTCAATCTCTTCAAAATTACTGTAATAATCGAGCATAAGTTGTCCTGAGAATAAGCCTAGGGTGGGAAATGCATTGGTCACAACCTCCTTCAATACATGAAATGCCCCAATGCAGCAAACCTCCTAGTTATCACATGCCCCATGCAGCCCGCCGCCCTAGTTATCACATTGATTTCCTTTGAAGACAGGCATTGTTACCCTAGCAATCTAACCCTACATCTTATATGTCAGTGATGGCGAACCTTTTAGAGGCCGAGTGCCCAAACTACAGCAAAGACCTGCTTATTTATCGCAAAGTGCCAACACAGAAATTTAATTTGTGATTTATACTCCCTTCTCTGTCACAGCTTTTATTGATACCAGCACCTGAGGACACCAATAAAGCAGAAAATAGTCCCAGGTAGCGCTGTCACTTTAAAATACCTCTGGGCACAGTAAGTCCTGGGCTGTCTGGGACTGCAGGAAGATACCTGCAGTCATCTCTGGTGATGGCCTGAGTGCCCACAGAAGGCTTTGTTTCGCCTTTGCTGAAAGGCGCCCCCCCCCCCCCCCAGCCCCCCCTACCCCACATCCCACCATAGGTGGTGTACTGGAGCATCGATCAAACACCCAAAAACACATTGAAGCAATGGAGATTTTTAAAAGCACCTTTCCATAAATTTATGATTTTAACAAAATTGGGGGTTGAATTAAATTAGTTTTTTTTGCAGCTTTTTTTTTTTAGTGCTGTCATTCGTGGGATTCCCAGTTCTCTGTTTTGCCAAATGTAACGCATATAGGACCTTAGATGAAATTACCTGGTCACACAAGCATGAACGTGCTGAATATTTAGGAGGCACAAATTGCATGGGGAGGAGTAGATGATTATGCCAGGGAACCCGAACAAAAAAAGGTGGATTTATGGGGATTGTAAAGAGAAATGTGGTGGTGACCGGTTCCCGTTAAAGGAAATCTACAATTTTAAAAGTTAAAAAAAACTCCTTACATATAAATCGCCTATGCTCTTCTTCTTGATCCCGGTGCTTGCCTATGGAAGCTTTGACACACCGGGAATCACCTAGAAAAAAAGTATGGTGCCCGGCTGCCCTAACTATGAACCGCCCCATACTTCCTCTACATGTGGTTTTTTTTAATTTGTCATGGCCTCCCCAACTACACCATTACTTAAGGATGTAGAGTCTGATATGGATTGAAGTTTGGATTTTATTGGTTCTTCATTTGACGTGAACTTTAGTGCCTGAAAGTACTGTTCTTTTAAAGGGGAGGACCATCACATGCAGTTCGTTGTCATGATTTTGTGGGCGCATGAGCTTTGCCAGTGCACAATTACCACAAGCGAAAAGCCGGTAGTGAATTGACTGGAAGAGTACCATGCGGAAGTAACCTCTTTTTTTTAAACAGAAAGCTTTCTAATAATGATTATAGAGGGTCATAAATAATTGATAACAAGTCTTTGTCATGACTAAGAGAAACATTGTATGATCTTTCATTTAATATGACAGTCATTCTATTTCATCCCGAAATCCTTTTTTTAAAGAGGACCTCTCAACCCATAAATTGGGCACTAAAGTAAGCAGATCCTTAGACGCTACAACAAGCGTCGACAGTGTTGGATGATAGCGTTGCCGAGGAAACCTCCGTACAGCTATCCAAACACGCGGCGGGGTAAATGTAAACGTCGGACGCTCGACAAAGTATCATGAGTATGGGTGAGTCTGAGGCCGCTGCCTCTTCCCGGACAACCCCGCTCGCTCCAAAGGCTGTGGTGACTGGCAGTCCCGCCTCCTAAATCCCGCACCCAACCGTTTGGAAAGCGGTCCGGCGTGTTTTCATTGTACTCCACCGCAGTGTTAGTTAGATACGTTACCGGACGTTCCAGTACGCTAATCATTCTAACACTGACGACGTTTTTGTTTAAGGCATAGTCAGCCTGCTTACTTAAAGAAGCCGCTCTCCTAGTGACCAATTATGGGTGACAGGTCTCCTCTTAATCCAGAATTTATTTGGTGCATAAAAGGCTTTTTATCCAAGTTTGTTTTTGTTACAAATACTAGCTTGAAAGTTGTGACATTGCTGTAATGTACTTTCTTCTTTTGTAGTAAGAAGTCACAAAGAAATGGGGATGAGTATGTGAATATTCTTGCTACATATCCCCTCTGAAAGGACTATGGCTATGAAATAGATGAACGAGCAAACCATCCAAGGTAATAATGAAAAAATGACTTGGGGTAATGTGATTTGTGGGGTTTTAAAGGTCTGTTAATGTATTTGATGAGGAAATTCTGAGAAACACACTGAGTTGTTGTTATGAGACCTACTCTAGGTTATGGAGGTCACAGCCTATTATAGGCTTTATGGAATAGGGTTTCACAGTAGATTGCAGTTGTACTCTGTTGTCTATGATGCTCATAGGAACATCTGTTCATATTGCGATTAAGCCTAAAAATGGTTCCCTTATTTTATATCATATGATACTGTTCTCATGTTTCAAAATAAACCTATAGAAAAATTGGAATACAAAATACTATCAAAATATGCCTTGACTTAGATTGCCATTTATATTTATAACTCCTTGTAGCTAGGCAAATAGATCAGTGGACTTCTAGTGTCCGTTACCATTTGGTAATTTATTTCAAGCTATTCTGGACGTGTTTATGAAATACAGTATGTGGGGAGGATTAGCAGTTTTTAGCCAAGTAATCTGTTTTTCAGTAGACCTTGAAAGCTCAGAAAAAGTTTTTGTAGCCCAGTTGTATAATATTCAGTTTGCAGAGGTTGTGTATGCCCCGCCGTATTTTTCTTTTATTCTCTGAACATTCCCACAGTGTGCCTAAGTCAGTGACCAGTTGTGACGTCCTCACAGGTCCTGTTAGCCTCTTGGCATTAGCAAAGTGTACCAATGCATTCACAGTACCCCGAACACACAAAGGCCAACTAACCGAGCCTGCATGACTTCTACTCCTCTCCCTTGCAGGATGCTTGTGATCTTCCATGACGATGCTGTTGTCTTACCATAGAGTACATAATCATGAATGCTAATTATCAGCTAAACACATCAAAAACAATTGTTCATGAAAAATACACAAAACACACACTGGCTGTTCATGTTGCATTAGACAACCAAATCATTGTTAATAGACCTCCCATACATACCAAAAATACACTCACACCTCGGCCCTTAACACAACAAAAGGTAAACAAATACATAAGGAGATACTGCCCAACTGCCATCCCACTGGGGGTGAACACAAGGAAGCAATATGGCACTGATAATGCCACAACAATAAAGACGTCTCCTATATTTGAGCCCCTGCACCCAGGCACTGTCCTGTGGAAATAAATTTGGTAAATAACACAGGCATGAAACGATAAAGCATGGTAGGCTGGCACAAATGACAGAGTAGAGATTGTATAGATAAGCATAACAATGTAGATTAAACCAGGAAAATCAGCGGACTAAACCAATGTTAGTATCTGTTAAATCCGGTTATAAACAAAAGGCTACCATGTGCCCACGAGAAAACGCTGGCGAATATCCCCAAAACGGGGGTTGGAGGGGGTAGCGAAATCACCTGATATGAAGAAAATAGTATTACCAATCAATCCTGGACAACTTTTTGGTGGTTGAATCGTTGTTGGGCGATACGCCCCACGCTATCGCTGCAAAACGCGGCTTCCTCATGGATGTTGTTATTTTTTGTCTCTTTTTTTGTACAATTAGTGGTATTTTTTTGTAAATGTTTGGCTCTATTAATAAAAGATTTGTTGGTTTATGCTATGTTGACACAGGTTTTTGTGTATTAAAGAGATTTGTTTTATGCTTGTATGCTGTAAGTTCATGAGATATATGCTGGTGATACCGTTTGTAGTTGTTTTTAGAAGATAAAGACCTTGAGAATGATTACTGTCCCTTTTCCGGTACATCGGACATTACTGACCATGTACATGCAGAGACAATATTGGTCGGATTAGCTGCCTGGATTCAGCCAAATTGGAGGCCAAGCACCCATCTCCCTCAACTTGCTATAGATTATTGATCATCAGTAAAATTACCCTATTTATATTATAAAGTTGACATACCTATGGTAATCTTGAGAACAATTTTTTGTCTTTTATAGAATTTGAGTCCGCACGTTTAGTTACTGAGGACTCTATGCAGGAACTGCAATTTCCTCTCACTATGCTTGCCTTTGTTAAAAATTGTTGGGGAAGGTTCCACTTTTAAAAAGCAAAAAGAGCCAGTAAGCACCTAGGGGCCACCTAATGCTCCATCAAGTAATGCAGAGTCAAACCTAGCCCACCAATGAAAAACATGTCAATCAAATATAGGATTATTATAGTAGATGTGAGATAAACCGCGATGGTTACTACAATTCAATGGATAAATCACCCAATTATCTGTAATGTATCCCTAGTGACCAAGCTTGACATCGCCCGCCCTGACAAGGGTGGTCCCATCAACCTCTCCTTAGGCTAATTCACTCCTAGCTATTAAAAACGGATTTTTAGTCCTATTGCGTTTGATGTACCACGAAAGGGTACATTTCCTATTTTTCCCTTTTTCCCTTTCCCTTTTTTTTTTCTCCCCCTTCCCTTTCCCCATGGGCGACAACTGGTTTACCTATGCTCTTATAGTCACTCGGATTAAAAACTTAATTGTGGCAGGTAATGCGGTTTAAGAATCAGTTAAAGAGTGCGGCACTAACTATCCGGCAGCGAGGACGCAGTGGATTGAGTCACGGAATACTATTGCCTGTGCACTATGCATGGGCGCCATCACGCTATTAAAGTGAATTTATAGACGAACCCCCCCCCCCCTTCCCCCCCCCTGCCCCTTTAGTACCCCAGCCATCCAGATCAGTGGGACAAGGAGAGGGTGGTGGAAGAGAGACAAGGTCTCATACATATTATTAACATTATATTTGACTATTTTATTACCATACTTCACTGGTGCAGGACCAGTTATCACCACTGTTACTACCCTCAATGGGGATGCGAAATCAAGAAAGGTTTTTAAGTGTTACAAATAAATGTTATGTTTTAAGAGGAAAAAACAAACATCAAAAGTTTTTCACTTATTTGTAAATGACCCAAAGGGTTTACCATCACGAGTCCACCCGGGTCCACCATGTGTTATCAATAAACTGACGTCTTTTCGTGAAGCATTGAACAAATGTAACACATTTTTTTATTTTTTTTTATTTTACAGGACATGGTTGGACGCGTATGATGACGATGATGACCCAGGAGCCATGAGTGATTCTGAATGCAATGATGGCTTAACAGCCGATCCTGTCGTGGAGTAAAAGTAAGTAATTACTGGCTAGATGCTTGTCAATAGCATTCAAAAATACGCTAATAATCGCAGCATTAAGTCGTCCCTGAGTATAAAAGCCTTTAGATGGTGCCGGATATGCATTGTCGGTCATAATGCCTTCAATAAATGAAAAGCCCACAATCAGCCAAATTCCTGTCCTAGTTAGCACAAACCCATGCAGCACGACCCGCCATCTAGTTATCACAGGCCCCATGCAGCCCGCATGACCTCGTTCCCTATCGTTATCACAGGCCCCACATGCAGTCCCGCCGCCCATATGTCCTATCACATGCCCCATGCAGCCCTTGTTTCGGTATAAAAAATTAAAATAACTTCATATCACCTCGGACGGCTGCTCCCCGAGGCTATCCCACGGCTCCCAATGCTCCCGCTCCCTTGCAGCTCATTTTCGTTCTGCCAATATTGTGCTGTTTAACAGCGGGCAGAGACTGTCCATGCATATATTGTGTGACCTTTGACTGACATCAGTCTGCGGGCAACTACTGCCGACCATATAGTGAGACCGCCAGGGTGGCAGGAGCGCAAACAAAATGGACATTTTCTGCTCCCAGCTGTTACACAGAGAAGAAAGAAAAAAAGAGGCATCCCGGTGATGCGTCCGCAAGGTGAGACATGTAAGTTATTTATTTTTAAATAGACTTGTGTATAAGCCGAGGTTACTAGTAAGGCTTGACTTTTCAGACATTTTTGCTGTGGCTGAATAAAAAGCTTCTCTTTCTTATACTTGAGTATATACTGTATATAGTATCCTGGCCATAGAGTGTTACTGCTAGTGTTTCCACCATCAAGTACATATGTAATGTCCTGGGGGTTGGATGCTCAAACTCTACTTGTTACACTCTCTAGACAGATTAATTTGTGAATACATCACCATCAGTCATTGTGATGGTCATTGTTATCAGCCATCATATCATATGGTCACATTGATTGCGAAGAGTGAGGTGCAACTAAACGTAGTGGAGTTGGGAACACCACCTATTATTCATGTAATACTGACACACACACACAGCTACTATTGTTGACCTTATTTACAGTATAAATGTAACCTTTTAGAATAATTTCTTGGAGTGCCTAAGTGCGAACATTTCTGAGTTAAATTGTTATTGTGTGTAAATTAAACAGATAGTGAATGATTGTTATCGTTTTCGTGAACACACATTTCCTTCATGATCTTACAATTTTTATGATTTTACATTTGGAAGTATGTTAATAAATAGTCTTTTTGCAGGTTGGAAGCAGCAGAGTACTTACACAGTATGTTAATAAATAGTCTTTTTGTAGGTTGGAAGCAGCAGAAGGACAAGATCCTAAATTCTTAGCTCAAGAAGAAAGCAGTGAAGAAGAGGAGGAGGAGCTGACGCCGGAGGAGAGGGGTATTACTGAGATATTGCTTCTAGTGTCTTTACACGAGTGATCTGATATCTGGTGCACAGGATCGACATATGGGCCGAACTATCCTAGAACAGTTTGCCATGAACAACACAATGGTACTCTCATGCCAAGTCAAATATTTGTACTCTATTCCTATATTAGAAAATATACTAATACCCTGACATAATACCTGCTGCTGGGTTGTGGCCAGCAGAATGTGCCCTTCATTAACTTTAGTCCATGAGTCAATAAGAGTGATTATCCTTGCCAGTCCATTTCAAGTGCTTGCACAATCATTCAGATCACTTTCAATTGAGCTTCTTCTTCTAAACTTTTCTGGTTTTAATATTTACAGCAGCAACAAAGATTAAGAAGTGATAGTTTTGTCGCTAAACCCTACATGTGTTGGGTATCTTCCTCTTTGATTGGATGTTTGTCTGTACATTCAAACTAAACTATTTGGGACGCCATCACGCCTCGTAGCTTCTCATTCTGTTTCTCTTTTAGAAAAGAAAGACAAGAGAGTTCGAATTGAAAGAGACGGAGAGAGCACCTTATAATGACTGCATGAATTATCAGACCTGGCCCACGTAGTCTAAGTTAATAGCAAAAGAGCTGGCAGGGGAGGATGACGAGTGCTAGAAGAGATGAAGATGAAAGAATGCAAGAAATAACAGATCACACAGATGGGCGATAATCTCTAACTCTGTCACAACTAGTTACCCTGAAAACTATTTTGCTGATGGAAACCTGATTCTGCCTATTGAAGGTGGGCTGGATTGTCCACTGATGGGCTTTGATACCAGTCAGTATAAGGTACTGGCCAAAGATCCTATGTTGTCTCGCTACTCACCAATTACCATCGGTATAGGGAATTCAAAACTGGTTTTGGGTTAAAAATACAAAATTTATTACTGTGAGTAAAGCATGTTATAAAGTTTCTTTTTTTTAAACCAGTCGCGACCGCTCGCATTAGTGGTGTATTCACGGCGGCAGTGGCAGTGCCGAGGGAGACGGCACCTTGCTTTGAGAGGGCCCACGGGCTGAGCCCTTCAATAGCCGGTAAGTCTTCTGCCTGCTAGTTGACTGACATAGCAAAGACCTTACGGTGAGGTAACTGGGGACGAGCTAACACACGAATATGGGCGCGCCGCCCCATCTTGCCTAGGATCGCTCTGTGCTCCCCGTGACGTCTTCGGGGGGGAGTGGGGGGGGGGGGAGCGGGCGATGACGTATCTCCATGGTAGCCTAGGGGTCTTGTAATGATGTTATGATGAGGAGGAAAATCCCCCATTATTACTGCCCAGAGTCTGGAAAAATAAAAAAAGTTTAGGTTTTTTATTACCAAGTTTTTTAAAAAAAATCAAAAAAATTGAGCGGGGCAGCGCAAAAAACTAGACCGCCTAGACACTCTTCTTAGACACCCCAAATAATTTGAAGGGGCCATGGCGCACGAGGGGTCTTTCTTAGTAAGAAAAGAACGAAGACTGAAAATTCGGTTGTATCCTTAGTCATGCCTCTTAACGGGCCATACAGAAAAGAGAACTGAACTGCTTTTGTTCTTTATTTCCTGATGTGATGCATAGCTTTTTAATTCATTACAAAAAGGTGTGGTTACATACATTATTAAAATCATTATAAGTTGGTTATAGCCTAAGTAATAGGTGGGGCCCGACCCCTGCTGATTGGTCCTCAAAATAGGCCTTGGTTGCTGTATGCCAGGGGGAAGTTTCCAGTCACAGTTTGTCTACCAGTAAATCGCCCGCTAGTCTGGTGCTGATGCTATAGTCTTAACAAAATCACCCCACTTTCCCTAGAACTGACTAATTTTAAATATAAATAAACAGAATAAATCATAAACACATTAGGTATCGAACGCATCAAAAATGCCGACCCCGATCAAGATCATTAAGCTTTTTCAATTGCGGTTAACCCCATAACGGAAAAGCGACAAGATCCCAAAGTCAAATTGAAAATGGCACTTTTTCCATTTTGAAAAATTAATAAAAAAAAATCTAATAAAAGTTGATTTAAAGGGTGTACGTCCTAAAAAATGATATCATGAAAAATATTATCAAATTTTGCAAAAAATGACCACCACACACAGCTCTCGTACAACAAAGTATAAAAAAGTTTTACGCAAGAGTGTGCAAAATGAAAAAAAAAATAATTTTTGACAGTGAGGTTTTAATTTTGAAATGTATGAAAACATTATAAAACCTGACCAAATTGTGTACCTATCCCCTTAATCGTACCCCCCACCTAACCCTCCCACAGACCCAACGAAAAAGTAACATGGCATTTGGGGCCGCACAGTGAAACGACTCCGTATACATCCAATCCAAGCCCACAAGAAAATGGCGCAAATGTGTTTTTTCACCATTTTCACTGCATTTGGAATTTTTTTCCTGCTTCCGAGTACATGGCATGGGATATTTAATACCATCACTATGAAGTGCTATTTGTTACGCAAAAAACAAGCCGTCACACAACTCTTTACGTGTAAAAATAAAAAAGTTATAGATTTTTGAAGGTGGGGAGTGAAAAATGGACATGATAAAACAGGAAAGGTCCCGGTCCTTAACCGGTTAAAGGGCATCTGTCATTAGTTTTGACTGTACAAAACTTCACTCAATGTTGGATAATAGCTCTGGAGATCCATGTGATTAAATAGTTTCCCAGGATGTTATCCAACACAGTCTGTATTTTTGGAAGTTCAAAACTCATGACAGATTTTTTATTTTTATTTTTTAAATCCAGTTTTGACTTTTGTATTTAAAAAATGTAAATAACTGCATGATACTAGGGGACATTTATTTTCTGTGCCTCTTCCCATCATTATTCTTTTCTGATCTTGAGCAAATTTGATAATTGATGCTTGTGGCTGAGAAATGTTCATATTACTATATGTCTTTCTGATGGAATTTTGCACAACTAAGTAATGGCGGGCATCAAATTTGCTCAACTTAATGGGGCAAATTTATCAATCTGTATACGGCCAATTCTTTCGTAATTAGAAAAATGGGGGCAGTGGATTTGCAGGTAAAAGTCATTCTGCCAGAATTTTGGGCCTGTGTTTTTGGCATAAACTAAGTCATCCAATAGGTGCACAAAACAATCGTAAACTACCCTAGATTTATCATGCAACTTTAGACACTTTAATTAATATGGTGCAGCATAAGACTGTCTTGTCTCTGCGCACTGCCTTTTGATGCATCTTCCCCATAGTGTGCTAAACTGTACTTTAGAATGGAAACACAGTTTTTAATCCTTTAAATGTACCATTCCATATACATACAGGCTTGGCACAAAAGCTTTATGTGAATTTTTGTAGTTCATGGAGTCTCCTGCTTCCGACTGTGTCAACTGTGCATGTTTCTGGCACTCTAAAGGGAGTCACTATAGCTGATAAGGGGAACAGAAAATTAAAAAAAAAATGTGAAAAAACAGGTGGCATGGCTGATGGAGGATGTGTGGTGCAGAAGCTTCACTGCAATTATCCTGGACTGATCCTGTGGCGCGGAGACGGGAGATAAGAAGGTATAAACCCTGTGAAGCAGGATCAACACAGCAGAGTAATCCACTGGCCTGCTGACAACCGGCAATAGGCGCTGAAAGCCGGCAGAGAAGCAAGGGGAGCGCAGATTCCAAGATGGTGCCCAGCAGGAAGCCGTGTGTCAAAGCTGCTACACGGCGAGACCGTAGCTAGATTGAGTGGCTTTGCACAGTCAGCAGGAGCACCAGAGAAAGCCCTGGGCAGCTGCTTTGCCTCTGCCTGGGAAGCCAAGTTAGTCTGCGGGTTCCTGGCACTTGGCCCTGCAGGACTCCATGTCTGGGGAAGAGAACTAGGTGATAAAAGAGGGCACAGGGAAGAGTAAGGTGGGGGGGACCCCAGAGCCAGACCCAGCTGCTGAGCCCACATTGGCAGACATATTCAGAGCTATGCAACATAATCAACACTGCTCAAGTTAACAGGCCGGGTGAATAGTATGAAAGAGGACATTTTGCTAATGCGCCATGATATACATAAAGTGGCAGAAAGAACGACCGCAGTAGAGAATAGAATACATGAGGTGGAAGAGGTGCTACCTCCCCTGTGGCAGGAAGTCCAGTGCAGTCACAGGCGATGCTGGCTCTTAAGGCGAAAGCTGACTACCTAAGAAAAACAGCTACTGCACAATAATGTGAGAATTTTTTGGATGCCGCAGAAAGTGGAAGGACAGAACCCGGATAACTACTTTGAGAAATGGTTGGACAAGAGAACTTTACTCCGTTGTTTGCTGTGGAGGGGGCTCACCATGTACCTACTAGGCCGGTGCAACCAGGCAAACCACCACGACCTGTGCTTATTAAGCTGCTGCTCTACAAGGACCGTGACTGGATAATATGCATGGCTCAGGACCGGAATGATATCCCTGTCACTGGAGTGAAAGTTGACTTCTTTCAAGACAAGGTCCAAAAATAAGCGAATGCAATTCTTTCAATTCAAATGCCCTAGAAGTCTCGTATTCTATGTTGTATCCGGCCCGGTTAAGGGTTGTGGCCCTCAGCTCCACACATTTCTTTGATACCCCTAGAGCGGCACTACAATGGCTGGACACTCTTGAAGTCCACCTGCAAAGACCGCCTGAAGACCCAGGAGGGGACTGATCTGCTATATGAGACTCCCAAGTCAGGGCGAGAGACACCTGGAGGGAGTACTGCAAAGTTGCTCTGTTTTGCTATGTTCTTTAACCTACTTACCTATTGCTGGATTTAGTTAGCAATCATTACATTTATGAAGTGCAGATGCTCGGGAGTTTGGACTGGCTGAAAGTCCAATTCTGGAGTTGTCCATTTTTTGGGACTCGGGAAGGTACGGATAAAAGTGGAGGTAGAAGGAGAAAGTATATAGAATGCTATGATGGCTGACACTTTTAAGGGTGTCCTGGAGGGTCTGGGGCATAGGGAATGCAGGGAAAAGACAAGCTATATTTCAATATATAGGGGGTCATTTACTAAGGGCCCGATTCGCGTTTTTCCGACGTGTTACCCGAATATTTCTGATTTGCGCCGATTTTCCCTGTATTGCCCCGGGGATTTGGCGCACGCGGTCGGATTGTGGCGCATCGGGTTATATGCAGGATCAATCCTTAAAGGGGTATTCTGGGAATATATAAAAACACATGAGGCTATAAATAAATGAATATAAAAAAACTTTAGTCACAAAATGGAGCATAAATAGTTTGCATAGTTCAGAGAGGCCATAACATTTTTGAAGCATAAAATCAGAGTTATCACCAAGACGGTGGCCACTGGAAAATACAAGTCCCATGATCCTTTAGTTCTCAGTAACTCCTCTTACCTCTTATGCTGTACTCCCAGTGATGATGTAACAGAGATTCTTGCTCTGTTACCATAGTAATGATGTGTGTAACTACCATCAATGCACATTGCCGCACTGAGATGACTTCTCACCACACTGACCATACTAAATGCACTGCAACCAACCAACTACAGCCTAACATTGTGGTGATCGCATGACCTGCCCAGGCAGGTGCAGCACATGTTATGTGGACAGCCATTGCTTGTCCTGCGTCTGCTCCATGCAGAGAAAATCAATGACTGATTAAAGGGCCAGTAGCATTTTAATTCTTCATTACAGTGCATGTCCACAGCATTTTTCTGCAAAGGGGAGCAAAATTTTAAGTAACTTATTACTAGCTTATATTTTAAGTACCCATTTGGAGGAGGAATTCGGGATGCCCAAATCTATGTTCTACCAGTACCTACAACTATGACATAATTTGCGAGTACAGTTTGAACCTGAGGAGGTTGTATTCTCGTCCTTTGGTGTCATGGTGGGAGTTGTACAAGCTAAGAATCTAAGAAGTCTCATCAATACTGAATGGGGCAATATTGTACAAAAAAAATTATGGGGAAAGATTATGCTGTTGAGAAATTATACTGTACAGTTTTCTTTATTACCACTGTATATTGATACTGTTAACACTATATGCTTTATACATTACCTGATTTAAATAATTTAAAAAAAACAAATAATTATCAATCTAATAATTTTTTTTCTTTTCCAGCCCCACCTGATCAGCTGCAGAGTAATGACCATGTACTATAGTGGAAACGCCAGTTGCAACGCTTGCTGAAGGTCTATTTATTGCCACGCCACTACACGAGCACTGATCTGTGGACCTATGGACTAAAGGGCAGGAGAATGCTTTTCTGTTGCCCATGTAATGTTGTGAGGGCCCTTAATTAATACGCCAGCTCTGATTAATGATTTACAGCTCATCTGTTTTCCAGGCTGGCAGAAGAGTGCAAGTGTTGGTTTACACTCACAGCCAATAACATGCCACTTGTTTGTCATTTGATAGATCCATGTTTGGCTTTTTGCATGTGGGTGCCTTGGTTTAAGGTTTTGAAACTGTTCTTCTATTGTGGCCCATTAGTAAAGGAGGCAGCATAGAGGCACGGAATAAAGCCTCCATTTTCATTCTATTCAAACAGGAAAGATGTTTGGATATTCTAATGGATGCGTGTTAGCAGCCATACAGCACTTGCTGGAAACAATCCTGTATATTCTTTTGTGTGGAGATTGTATTTTACTGATCCATAAAGTAATCAAAAGTATTCGTTTTTTCCAGAAAATAGTTTTTCTTTAGGTGAATAGACTTCTGAAACGGTGACCAAGTCTCGATGTTTCAGGATGAGGAGCCCTACCCTTATAAATGTGTTTTATACAACAAGCGCAACCAATAGGTTATTATCTGTTATGTCCAAAGCTGTTCTAGTATGTCCATCAGAGATCTGTACTTTATCCTGTAACTGTACAGCATTTCAACGAATGTACAAACAACGAGTTAATTGAGACAGGAGAATACAAAATACACTGATTTGAGAAATGTGGGCATTTTATGTTAAACTATATACAACATATCCTAAAATAAATATTATTCAGATATGTGGAATGGAGCCATGTGAAAGCCATTTGCCAAAAATGTTGCTAGTGTACGTAATAGTATGTAGAACTGCATCTGTGACTACTGATGACCTAGCTACACATTGAGTGCCTGGAGGTTAAAGAGTTAAAATGTTTTTTTTAGGTGTGTTTATAGATTTGCTACTTTGGATACATGTAGGGGAAGCTACAAGACCGCTTTGGATTTGTTACATTATGTTTCCTAAAGGAAACCACACATAAGTATTGGAGAAAAGTTCTGCAGTTTTCCACTAAATTGGATGTATGGTAATACTTACAATACCAAACAGAGGAGGAAACCATGCCAAGGCCGTCATCTGTCTCATGTAGACATCCTGCCAAATAGCTCTTTAATGTTTTTGCTTCTGGAATCCTGTTCTTGTGAAATGCTGCAATACAGAGAGAAGGGGAGGTATAAGCTCGGAGTTGCTGTAAATGTTTACGGCTAAGTACACAATGTCTTTGCTGTCATGTGACCTAATTATGACACAACATTGGATTTCCAACTCGCAGCATCCAGACAGCACCAAAGCCAATAAACAGAGTGTTAAAGGGGTTATTCACTTTGAGCAAATACTTGATATGGTTTATGTAAGAAAAAGATACATACAATTTTCCACTATATACGTTCTGTATCAATTCTTCAGTTTTCTAGATCTCTGCTTGCTGTCCTGCTATAGAAAGATTGTTTACTTCCAGTAGATAGAAATCTGCCCATGATCTTGTGATGGACACGCAGGTGCATGAGCCATTATTATCACACAGCTATGATTACTCTAAGTCAGTGGTGGCGAACCTATTCCAGGGGGGCCAGAGGTGGCACTCGGAGCCCTCTTTTTGGGCACTCAAGGCATCGACATAGAACTCAATTAATCATCCTGCATTCGGTGCTATTCTTGATTGCTTGGGATTACAGGAAGAGGTAGAACATCTGGAAAGGGGCAGATTATCTTCAGAGCTCCTCTAGACCCCACGTTTCTTCCTGTACAGGTGGACCATAGCGAGATGCTACAACATTAATCCAGATTTGCCTTTCTTCTTTCAACTGTTTGTCCTCAACCGGCTGATATGATTGAAAGTTGTGGTAGAACAGGTAGCAATAGATTACTACAGGTGGTCCCCTATTTAAGAACACCCGACTTACAGACGACCCCTAGTTACAAACGGACCTCTGGATTTTGGTAATTTACTGTACTTTAGGCCTAGGCTACAATAAACAGCTATAACAACAGTTATAATTGATGTCTGCAAAGAAGCTTTAGTGTTAATCCTGGTTTTTATGACAACCCAACATTTTTAAATACAATTGTGACAGAGACCAAAAAAATTCTGGCTGGGGCTACAATTCTAAAGTATACAGTTCCGACTTACATACAAATTCAACTTAAAGGAAACCTACCACTTGAAGTGGCAGGTTTCAGATGGAAATACACTTTTTAAACTTTATAGCCGGCGCTTACCATGCGTGTGACCGTGCGCGCGGCTACATAGGAAGTGAAGGAGAGCCGCCCGCATGGTAAGCGCCGATCGCGTACCTCCCTGTGCCGGCTATAAAGTTTTTAAAAAGTGTTTTAAACTGCAATACAGCGGTTTAAAACACTAAGGCTACATTCACACGGGCGTATGATTTCTCCAGTCCCGTATTTACGGGCCGTATATACGTGACGTTTTTCATCCGTATGCAGCACGTATGTAACCCGTATTTTATATGTCCCCATAGACTTCTAGGGCATGCGGAACTGAAATACGGGAGAAAATAGGACATGCTCTATATTTTTATACGGCTAGTATACGGTACGGAACGGAGTTAACAACGGCAATATAAATGGTTAGACGTATTGTCCATTGAAATGAATGTGGCCGTATGTAATCCGTAAAAAAACGGTACGGTACGGATACGGCCGTTTTCATACGTCCGTGTGAATGTAGCCTAACAAAAATAAGCTCCGGCACCAGCTCACCCTGAGCTGGTGCTCGGTGTTTTTTTCTGAAACCTGCCACTTCAAGTGGTAGGTTTCCTTTAAGAACAAACCTACAGACCCTATCTTGTATGTAACCCGGGGACTGCCTGTACTTGAATTTTCTTGTGCTTTTTTTTCTTTTTGTTTTTTTTTCTTTTTTTTTGTAGTTTGGGCACCCATTGCCTAAAAGGTTCCCCATCACTGCTCTAAGTGATAATAGCGGCTCATGCGCCTGAGTGTCCATCACTAGACCATGGACAGATTTCTATCCACTGGAAGAAAGTATAGAAGCTTTCTGCAGCAGGACAGCAAGCAGAGATCTAGAAAACAGTGAGAAATTGATATAGAAAGTATATTGGAAAATTGTATACATTGACCTTACACAAACTATCAATTATTCTCTGAAAGTGGACAATCATGCCTATGCTTATAGCTATAAACTTCTGGGGAACTCAGTATTTATAAAAACGGGTCTATAAATGCTCTATATACATTTATAATGCTCTAGATAAGTGCTCTGTTCACTTCTACGGGCCTTCTCGGACAGATGTCTCCGGTAGCCCCTTAAATAGAGTGCTGATCGGGCATGTATATTCATATGGAGCACCCTCATGGGTAGGGGAATAGAGATTTATAGTGGGAAAACCCCCTATAAAGATGAGAGCTTCCTTCACTGTCCAATATAAAAATATGAATTATGTTTTAGCACACAGTATCTACTTCAACAGAAGTATTTATTTGCTGACCTATTCGGAAGGTACATGATGCAAAGGGTTGCTGTATTTGCTGTATTTGTGAATTATCTGCTTGATAAATCGCCCCCCCCCCCCCAGGTCCTTCTGTGTGAACAGGAAGTCATTTTCATTCCTATGATTCTCTTTTCATTTCTCTGATGCTCGCACACAGCCAAGGACATGAAAGTCGTGCATAACTTGCACATACAGCAACTGCTAAGAAGATTACCTTCACTGCAATTTACATCATGTATCTTAGTAACAAGCAAGAGAATAAACCCTTCACTGTGGTAGTTTTTTTTTTTTCTTTTTAATCCCTTATACAGAAGGGTTTTTTTTTTTTTTTTCCACATTTCTCCAGTTTTTCTTTCTTCACTTTTATACATTTTTATCGTATCCAACCAGCACAGTGATGGTTATAGCTAGAATCTGTTTGCTAAAGTCAGTGCTGAGTTTTTGTTGGATTAGTTCCTAAACATGAGGCCTAGACCCTATGACTGCCTCTGTAAAGTCTGTTAACTCTCTTTGTAGAGAAGCCCAACTTGGGTAAGGCTGCATAGCTAAGAAGTATAACCTACTAAAACAGCCAGAGACTGGATCCTGTATATTTGTGTCAATAAAAGATAAGAAAGGGCTTATTGCCAGTTCATTTATTGTGTAAAGCAAATATTTACTATTTTGATAACTTTTGGTAGAATGGAAGTAGGTTAATAACTTCTGGTTGAAAGGTTACTTTCCATTAAAATAAAGTAGGACTTGTGTTCTATTCACCCTTTGCCTATGCAGTTAAGGCATTCGGTTGTTTGAGTAAAATAAATACATGAAAACCAAGAGGCAGATTTGCTTTTGCTTACGTGTTTGTATCTTTTTTTTTTTTTTTTTTTTTTTAATCAGATATTTTTATTGAACATTTTTTAAAAAACAACACACCCAACAAGTACAACTTGGAGGGGAGTACGTACATATCTTTACAATAAGCTCTGGCTTTGTACAATAATACAAACTCAAATTATGCTCATTAAAGCGTTACAAGATAATTACATTTGTATCCATTTTCTCTTACAGAATGTATGTTTTATCATATATGCTTATTATTAGTAGCATACTCCCTCCCTCCCTTCCCAACTCCCCCCACCCACCCCTGCGAGCCAGCTCTTCAAGACCCTTCAGGTCTCATATAATTATTCACATGTTAAAGAAGAGCTAAACCTATCTTTACTTATTTTACTAGTGATAGTTGATATTCTAAGCTAGTTCTTAGCCTTATTAGGGAGCTTGATGGTAAACCAGGTGTGTCCAGCCACTTGCCCCAAATCTTTTCGAATTTAGAGACCCCATTCCTCTTCACATACGTGCTATATTCCAATAGTATTACTGCATTCAAACGGTCTATAAACTCTTTCTTGTCCAGTGGCCTAGGCCTAATTCAATGGGCAGCTATGACTTTTCTAGCTTGATATAAGGATCTTTGTATTGCAATATTATTAGGTTCTGTCAGGTTGTCTATCTTCAGAACTCCCAATAGACACGCTAGTGGACTTTCTTCAATAGTTACAGAGAAAACTTTACGCGTCAATTCTAATATAGATTTCCAAAAAGACTCCAGTTCCCTACATCCCCACATCATGTGGAGTATATCTGCTTCTTCAGTTCCACATCTCGGGCATTCTGAATTAGGCCTAACTCCTATCCGAAATAGTAGTTGAGGTGACCTATATGTTCGATGTAAAAGAAATAAGTGAGACATCCTACGTGCTTCACTGGGCGAAAGGGTTGGCACCAATTCCAAAGCCTCAGTCCACTGCTCCTCTTCAATGGGGCCCACCTCTCTATTCCAATGTTCCCGACATTTTAATGGAATATCCTTAATAGAGTCATTTAATAGCACTGTATAAGAATATGAGATCAGGCCCTTAGTAGAACCTGACTTCAATATTCTATTCAATGCCCCATTGGAGCCCACCTCTATTTGTTCTATCCTGGACTGTACCTCAAAAGCATGTCGAATTTGCAAATACTGATAGAACCACGCATGTGGCAATTGGAATTCAGCTTGTATGTCCTCAAATGTTCTAAAGTTTACGTGTTTGTATCTACACCTTGGCACAAAATGCATCAAAATCTGGATAATTTCTGGCACCATTTGGCGCATCAAGGTTTATATGTTCTCCCTGCTCTGGGGCTGGTGTTGGGCCGGTCTGAAAATAATAAACCATGTACTCTCCTTTCCGATGCTCCCACGCAACTCCGCTACTTGATCCAGTTTGGCCAGCAGTGACGGCTCTGTGCGCGTGGTTTTGGCCAACTCTGCCATATAGATGTTCTTCATACCTTTTGTTCTCTACAAAGATTTTGGATTTAGCCACTCCTGGAAAATGCCTTTTCTGGAGCTGCCCCTTCGTTTCCCTTGCTGTTTGCTTCAGGTCAATGTCGCAGTGGAAGACCCAGCCACAACCGATCTTCCATGCTCTTACTGAGGGAAGGAGGTTGTTTACCAAAATCTTTCTCTATATGGCCCCAATCATCCTACCTTTAATACCGAGCATCCTGTCCCATTTGCAGAAAAATACCCTCAAAGTACTATGCTTCCACTCCCCATTATTCACAGTTGGGAGGGTGTACTCCTTCTTCCTCCAAACTAAATTGATACTAAAAAGTTCTAATTTGGTTTTATCTAATCACATGACCTTCTCCCATCCCTCCTCTGGATTATCCAGATGGTCACTCGTGAACTTTAATCAGCCCTGGACGTTCTGGGGTGAGCAGGGGGACCTTGACAGCATAGTGTGTTACTAATGGTAATCTTTGAGGCTGTGGTCTGTTTGTTTCAGGTCGCTCAGAGCCCTTCTGGCTCACGAGCTTCATTTTAAAAGTTGATTTTAGCTGGAAGAAGGCCATGGCTAAACATTTATGAAAAAGTGTCCTTTGGTTTATCATAATGGATTTTTATGGTAGATTTCCTTTTAAAGTACTTTCATCTTAGCTGCCCAATATAATAATGAAGAACTTATCAATGCTACCTTGAGATGGTTTTCAAACCGCATTTAATTTTTTTTTTTTCTTTTCATCTATTTGCCAGTAAATACTAGAGGCACAACAGAGGGGAAAACTATAAGTAAATTATATGCGGCCCTTACATGTTTATAATCCATTTCTGGTTTCTTCTTTGAAATACTGCAGGCAGGGCCGGTGCCAGCACTGGGGGCATACCCAGGCAAGTCCTGTGGCCCAGGGCACCTGGGGGTCCCCACATAAGTCTGTACAAAAGGAATCCATAGAGGGGAAAGGGGGCTGTATCTAATGAATCCATAGGAGAGGAGAGAGTCTTTATATAAAATAACTATAATGGGGCTGTTTGTTATGATAAACTAGGGAATATTTTAGGGAACAGGAGACTGTTAGTTTCTGAATTTTTAATGCCGCCACCTGAGTTCACTGCATAGGGGCCAACTGTGTCTCTGTCGCCCAGGGGCCTACTAAAATCTGGAGCCGACCCTGCCTGCAGGAAACTATCGATAAGAGAAATGTTTCATGAATGTGGCCTTATGCTGATATAGACTATGTTGTAAAACTATCTTTTGATTTAAAAGACAGAGCCTCATTCTTGGCAACGGGAATAAGGATGCATTGTACCTGAGAAAACAAGTCTATACATTGTTCTAGTAACACAGTTGTTGCAAGGTTCTGTGTAAAGCTAACCTGAGGCTAGTGCAATGCTTAAGGTACACACAAAGTGCAACACAAAGCCTACAGTTATGTTATACTAAATCACAACACATTATGGTAAATACAGCAGTTTTTTTTTTATTTTTTTCAAACAAAAAGAAAATTTCATATAAGTCACACGGAGAGCAAAACAACTGTAACTTATTAGAATCCTGGGATATAAACTTCACGCATCCATGATGGGAGACCAAGCAAGAAGCAGGTGGCAATCCAGAAACAAATAGTAGACGTGCACAAGTCTGCCAGTCCACAAGGCATGTGGTTTCATGAAATCAAAAGTCATTGATTTGTGGTAGAAAACAAAAACAAACAACGAGAAGGTGTTTGAAGAGAAGCTCTGGTCTTAAAACACAAATGCACAGCCATCCAGATTGAGATGCATTACATATCATAGGTAGTGGTTCCAGCGTTTACCCAAAGGTTCCAAATTAGCATGAAACATTGGAGGCATTTGTTACCTTATAAAGTGGAAGCTCTGCATTTATTAGGTTTATCCGGTGGGTTTCAATTGAGCAACAGAGTCTTCCAATCATAAAACACAACTGGGTGTAACAGCACAAATTCTGCAGGTATGTATTTTTTGACACTGCATATACTTTAAATACTTTGTTATGAATTGGGGTTGCACGATGCATCAAAATCTTGGTATTTGTACGATACAGAACGGTTCAATACCAGGTTTCTGTTACTTACAGCACTCAATGACTTCCACAGACTCTACAGACTCCTTGTATCTGTCTGCAGGGCAGACATCGGGCAGGGAATCCTTTTGAAAGATGTGTGGGGTTAGTGGCAGAGCAAGGAACGCGTCATCAGGGAGATATCAGAACTGTTCATATATGGTGTCTACATCTCCCAGGGCTTCCCCAGACACAAGACTCTAAATTACATTTTTGACCGACCGGGGATTTGAAACCACAACCTCCACACTCCACCTGCCATGGAGATGCAGGACAGAGTCTCCATCCACTAGGCCAGTGATGGCTAACCTATGGCACTGGTGCCAGAGGTGGCATTCGGAGCCCTTTCTGTGGGCACTCAGGCCATCACCAGAGATGACTCCAGGTATCTTCCTGCAGTCCCATACAGCCCAGGACTTGCTGTGCACAGAGCTATTTTAAAGTGACAGCTCTACCTGGGACTATTTTCTGCATTATTGGGGTCCTCAGGGGCAGGTATCAATGAAAACTGTGACAAAGAAGGGAGTATAAATCACAAATTAAGTTTCTGTGTTGGCACTTTGCAATAAATAAGTGGGTCTTTGTTGTAGTTTGGGCACTCGGTCTCTAAAAGGTTTTCCATCACTGCACAAGGCTATGGGCTTGGAGGTTGTCTATGGGAGGAATTTAAATAATTAATTGCTTCACTGTTACAATGTTACACAGGCTCCCTACACTGGTATATAGAGGGAGATCTTCTCTGAGATTATTATTATTATGGTAATTATTATTATTATGGCGATTTATAATATTTTAAGCATATAATACAGTTAAATGAATAAAAATGTATAAGACAAAAAATAAGGGCTCATTAAGGCGTTTCCGCTGCTCATCTGCAAAAAATGCAGACGTGATGTCTGTGATTAGTCCATATTGTATCCGTACGCCATCCGTTAATTTCACTTGTGCAAATAAAGCTGATGGGTTTCTATTCTACTTTTTGCTGTGTCCAGTTGGTTGTCTAGCAACATACGGAGGTCATGCAAGTGCTATCTTCTTTTTTTTTTTTTTTTGTGGATCCATTGCCTTCTATGGATGTACATGGATGTACGTGGTCCGCATGCGAGACACAATAATGTATGCTGCAATTTATTTCTCAGTGCTTGCACATCCGTGAAAAAAATGGACATGTAAACGGACCCATAGGAAACAGTGGGTCCGTTTGCCATCCACAAAAAAGTGATAGCGCATCAAAAGCACCTGTCTACAAGTGCCCTAAATTATACTATTTAGTATAGTATTTTATATTATCATGTCCAGGATAACCTCCTCGCAACCTCACTGGTGACCATTACTGATCGCATTGGTTTCAATGGAAATGCAAATGCGATCAGGCCTGAGCCGTAATGTAAATGCCCCATGTCGCCACACCCTAACCATTCAGATAATATATCTTTTTCTTTTCTTAAAAGTATAGTATCGGTATCGAGTATTGCAATACGTTTCTGGGTATCGTATCGCACTCAAAATTCTGATATCGGTGCAACCCTATTGTGAATGCAATATTATATTGCATAAGTAGGGCCATAAGTACATATATAACCATAGACCAGCTTGACCTATAAAGAGATGCTATAATAATGTTATAATTGTTAGTTATCGGGTCAAGATAATGAGACTAAGCTGAAATGCTAAGCACAACCACTTGTTATTGTGTGGTGAGTATATGGACTGTCCGTACCTCCCAAACATCTTGGATTCAGTGACATGGTCCCGGGATATCAGCACTTCTTCTGGATGCCAATGGAGTTGAGTACAGAGATCTGTGAGTATCACTATCACTGAGCCTCTCCTACTGCTGTGTGCAGAGGCCAGAAGGCGCAATGACATGACAGCAGGAAGGGAAGGCAGAGAGATATCTACTTGTTTTTCTTTTTTAATTAGGCAGCAACAAAGGGGAACTGCAGGGGCACAGTATGAGGGGGCCACCGTATCAGGGGGAGCTGGACACAATTTGAGGGGTTGCTGAGCAGCAATGTCCAAGATCAGTCTGACAGCAGGAGCAGTAACAGATGCTTAAATAAACTTTCCCAAAACAACCACCCGAAGACAATGGAAGGCAGCTCATTAACACACATGGATCCCCTAAAATTGCAGATCACTCGAGGTTCCTCTGGTGCACAACTTATACAAGCCACAGCCATCGGGCAAGTCTATGAAAAATAGCATAAATCAGCACTCACTAGGATCTCCAAAGGTCTTATCCACGCAATAACTTTAGTGGAGCATGCAATGCGACACGAGGTGAAAAAATCAGATCAACGCGTTTCGATGCTTGGCGTCTTAGGATTATGAGTAAGATGCTAAGCGTCGAAACCAGCATTGACCCGATTGTTTTACCTTGTGTTGAATGTAATGCATCTTTTATTTCATTAAAGTTATTTGCGGGGTTA
Organism: Engystomops pustulosus; assembly: GCA_019512145.1. Classification (NCBI taxonomy): domain Eukaryota; kingdom Metazoa; phylum Chordata; class Amphibia; order Anura; family Leptodactylidae; genus Engystomops; species Engystomops pustulosus. The sequence continues at coordinate 40,923 of WNYA01001088.1, forward strand.
AGACCTTTAGAGTCCCTTGTGAGTGCCGATTTCTGCTATTTATCCTCAAATATACATCCGGTTTAATACAAAATCTGTAATTGATGTGATAGCAGAACTTATCTTGAAATCTTCTGAAAATTGACCTCAATCTAACAGTTGGTGGCAGCAGAGCCTTACAAACATGTGCTTCCTTATCTGAGGAATATTCTCCTGACAGTCAAAACTGTTAAGGCTGCTTTATGTAACACTTAAAGAAATCTTCTAAAAGAAATTGCTGAAGAAACACATTGTGAAATCATGTACATGTGCCAGCCAGGCTGCTGTCAGTGCAAATAAATACAGCCGGTCCCCTACTTACAGACAACCCCTAGTTACAAATGGACCTCTGGTAATTTACTGTACTTTAGCCATAGGCTACAATGATCAGCTGTAGGAGTTATAAAAGGTGTCTGTAATTAAGCTTTATTGTTAATCCTGATTCTTATCACAATCAAACTGTCACAGAGAGACTAAAAAAATTTTGTCTGGAGCTAAAATTTTTACATATACAGTTCCGACTTACAAATTCAATTTAAGAACAAACCTACAGAATCTATCTTGTACGTAACCCGGGGACTGCCTGTATAGAAAACTTTATTACTTATCACATTTATTGATCTCTTTGGTTTAGGCCTCACACACACCTTCCTGTTCATGGGGCCTTAATTTCATGACTCTTTTTATACCTCCTAGTTAGTATATCCCATATTTTCCTTTGTTAAGCTTTGTTACACAACATCTGAGTTTATCAGAAACAGCCATTATATTTCACATCAGATGAAGCAATGTTTATAAGATTAGAAGAAACTAGCTGTGGTTTGGGCTGACTGGGCAGTGGCCTAAGCTTGACGATTAACATTTCCATTATAAATTATAGTCCATATGCTATGGCTATTAACCCTCTCAGTAAAAATTATTCCACCAACTTCAATAGTTTTTCCATTATAATTAAATATAAGAATAGCAAAGTACACATCTTGTGCACCAAGCCTGACTGAACACTTATTTGTTCATATATTTTTTTTACTGTAAAAAATGTTACAAAGATCAAAAGGGGCTTAAAGGGAATCTGTCAGCAGAAATTAACCTAATAAATCACTACCAGTATGTTATCAAGCAACTCTCCTCCTCCTTAACTTTACACAACCAATTTACATCTCACTTCAAGGTTGATTTTTTGGATGATGCCACCACACTTAGACATGACAGAAACAATAACTAGAAGGTGTTACACTGCTTGACAATATTCTGGAAGTGGGTTATTAGGTCAATTGCTGAGGACAGGTTCCCTCTAAAGGAAATCTATCATCAAAATTAAGCATGATAAACCAGGGACACTTGCACTTTATAAGTTAACATATGCCTCCAGGGGTAAACCATAACGTTTCATGCTAGTTTGGGACCTTTGGCTAAACACTGCAACCACTGCCGTGGATATGTACTGCATATCTCGATCGGGATGGCTGTATGTGTGTCGGTGTTTTAAAAAAAAAAACGTTTCTCTTCATTTAGTTGAACACCTTCTCCTTGTTGTTTGTTTTTGCACCGTGTCTGTGGTAATCTTCTTATATTTCTTAACCATGGCCTCCTTCCTTCTAAAATCAAATTTTATTCTAATGAGCCAGAGATGCTACCCTAACTTTTCTGTGATCTGGAATATCAGGCTGTTACACTTGTCTCCTCCTCACCCCTGCTTCCTCAAAGTGTAACTGTCATTTGAGATATTTTATATTGTATGTGTGGTTATGTGGTGAACATTTTTCTAATATACTTCATTAACTAATTTTGCTTGGTTTGTAAAAAAAAAAAAAATCAAGCTACTCCCTCCCATAGAGTTCTGTATTCTAGGATGTGTCTATGGAGGCTACATAAGCTCACATCTAGTCTCCCTGTGTTTGGTGAAACAGCTTTGAGGATTAACCCATCAGAAAATTTTCACAATAATCCCCTCTGCCTCCACAATCTGAAAAAGCAGGGTGCTGTCCATTAAAAATATGGACATTTTTCACTGTCCTGGGCTGAACCGTAATTTTTACCAATTTACTTAAATTGATTCATCAGTTTTCTGGTGTACAAGACCTGAAATAATTGTAATTTCTCTGCACTGCCAGGAACTATGATTATTTCCCCCTTGCGTCAAATGAGCTTGAAGGGGGTCTTGTTGGCTCAGAAATAAATTCCCCCAAATGAGTTTTTGTAGTGGTAGAAAAGTTTGAGGAGACAACTACAGGTGGTGAACTAATGTTGTCTTTCTCTGGTGTGTGCCTAGCACAGATGTACAGATGAAAAAAGGACATCACTGAAATTTAGAAATAAACGTATTTAATGGTAACATTAATGTTTGCGGCCTTTGAGACACATATTTAGCCTCCAGACTCTACTTTAATGAAATATAGGCAGTGCATGAGGAGAAGTGTACATGCTTTTGCAGTTAAAATTAAACATAACTGGAATGTATGCAAATATAAGGTGCCATATGTATAATGTATTGTTCCTATACATGCTGTTTCTGCACACTCTTACACATAATTATTGTATCGTTGTGTGAACAGGGCATCAACAATTCTTTTTCAGTTTAGTTCAGTGGGGATTTATGGTCACTCTATTGCGGTGCTATTTTAGTGCCACCCCCGTTTACTTTAAACAGTATGAGAAATATATAATGGGTTACAATGAAAGTATAGATAGATGTAGCCCTTAAAAAACTGTTCTTTTCTATCTTATTTTTTATCGTGAAAATATTATTTCGCAATATATACCATATTTTTTGGAATATGAGACACACTTTATATAAAGAAAAAATCTTGCTAAAAACTGCCTGCGTCTTATAGTCCGAAGGTCAGGAGGATCCAGCACTGCCAGACCCTCTTGGCTGCTGTAATGGAGATGGGGTGAGGCGCTGACATAGCTCTTCACCCGATCTCCTAGAGAGGAGAACCTCCGCACTACTCTCTCCCTCTCCCGTGAGTCCCGACAAGGTTATCACTCCAGGACCTGGAGTGATGTTAGAAGCATATAACTGATCACATTCTTCCTACATCACTCAAGCTCCTCATGCTGCCAGGATGGGACAGAGTAAGAAGAAGAGGTGCGGCTGTGTTTCTGTGAATAGTAGTGCCCAGTGTGTTCCTTGTGTGTGTGTGTGTGTATGTATAACACAACTGTGTGTGTGTTTCAGTATATAGTAGTGCCCAGTGTGTTCCTTATGTTTGTGTATAGCAGTTTAAACAAACAAATGGATACAGGTAGTGGGGTAATGGGGATGATTGAAACCATGCCCCCAAATTAAACCGGAGCCTGGTATATGGCTCTGTATTCGGTCACCCTAAGAAGTACCACATTTAGTCAAATATTGATCGGCAATAATCATATTGTGTATAGCAGTGTCCAGTTACTGTGTGTGTGCATAGCAGACCCAGTGTGTATAGCACTGACCAGTGTGTTCCTATTACTGTTCGTGTGTGTATAGCAGAGTTGTGTGTGGGAATGAAGAAGGGTCTAGATGCCTTTTTACACCTAAATAACATTGACAGTTATGTTATTTAGGATTGTTTCCCCTAAATCCCTTCCTCAACCAATCCCTTCCCTTCCTTGGTTGAACTTGATGGACATGTGACTTTTTTCCACCATATAAACTATGATACTATGAATGAATTGATGTAGCAGAGCTGTGTGTGCTATTGTGCGACCAAAAGGGATATTTTAATTTATATAAATTATATTTTTCCTTTTTTGGAAGACTAAATCTGGGGTGCAAAAAATATATACATATATACACATATATATGGTTCCCACAGTTAAGCTAAATTCTATTCTACATTCAGCATTCTTTAAAAGATTCCAGTTTAATAAGAAAAAGGTTGCCAGTTTTATCTTACACTCCACATACCCTAGAGGAATGGCTTTATCCATTACTGCAGCAATGATCATAGTCCTCGGCCTCCTATTGACTTCACTTATACTAATGAGTAACACATGTTAACATCCATCTGTATTCAGCCATTCCATGTATTATTAATGTCAAAATTCCAGAGACTATTTAGGTAAAAAATATATAATTTTGCTGTAGGATTTTCTGCTGACTTCAGCTTGCATGGAATAAGATCACATTACCAATCTGTGTAACTTTCAAAATGTATGCTGGAATTCTACACATCGGCAGTTTCTGCATTTATTTGTGGTCTAAGAAACAAAACGGAAAGATTTTGTACACCAAAAAGCTATATTTAATAATTAAACTGGAGCATATTGTGATGATCATTAGCTGTGGTAAGAGGAAATGATGCAAAATGCATTAAAAGACATCTACCACCAAAATGAAGGATTGTAAACCAAAAACACTGACATACTGGTATGTGTCCCTCCCAGGCAGGATGTGCTCTTCTGTTGGCCTCTTATTGTCTATTTTTTTAATGATTCTAGAATGATGCAAATTAGCCTGAAAAAAAATTGCAAACATTTGTTTACTTTGTCCACATAAAACACATGAAAGTTTGCTTCAGCTGAGTGGTCATATGTGCTCAATGAAGGGGGGGAATAGTTGCTAGACACTTCTCACAGCACTTTATCTTTTGTTAGAAAAAAAGGATCAGTAATATCCAAATCTGAGCTGATTGCTCTCTGGAGGAGTCTGTGCAACTACATACACTTATAGGGGGAGATTTATCACAGCTTCTATGTCAGTTTTGTGGCGTAAAAGCAGTGAAATAATCACAAATTCTTGCAAAGTTCTAGAATTTGCGATTTTTAACAGCAACTAGGCCACCTCCACGCCACATGGGCGTAGAGGGGCACGGTGGCCGGTTGAGTGGGCTGGCACAGGGTGTTCTGTGGCATTGCTTTGCCGGGGTGCCACCGATACATTAAAAAAGGCCACACATGAGCTATTGAGCCGTCTGACCACCTGGATTCAGTGTTCATTACCACAGGACGACCGAGGGACCTGCAGTAACTTCAGGACATTTCATATGTAAAAACAGCTTGTTTCTACCTTCCAACCCCTTTACCCTTACAACTTTTTAATTTGTAATAAATAATTTGTTTCAGATAATTCATATGTTTGTGAAAAAAAGCATATTTTGCTCCTAATTTTAAAACAGAAAGTGTTAAAATGGTTGTGCCTACTATGGATCGTCTGAACAGGACCCCCAGAAATCCAGAAAACCAGTCCAGTTCTCAAAAATTTGGTTGTTTGGTATTGACAGAAATTCAATATCTCCGTCACTGAGATTCACAATATGCTTGACACTTCCTTACAAGTTAATGTAGTGCAAAAAAAACATGTCCATCCTGCAACTTGACGCAACATCTTTTTGCTTCTTATACCCTGGTTTTTACAAAGGCTTTTATAATTATGGAAATGAGCCAAGGAGCTTCAGGCTCCATAGCTATTAAAGGAGCCCGGAGACCAGTTGTATTTAAATATTGCAGCTGCGGCACAGGACAGAGATCCTCTAGACACATGTAAGGCCTCTGATTCAGTTGAGTGGGAGTACTTATGGCTGCTCCTGCCTAGGCTGAATATTGGACCCCGCTTTCAGGCTTGGATTCATCTGCTTTATGCTCTCCATTGAGCCAGGGTGGAAACAAACTTTAATATCTCTGCATCATTTCCCTTAGAACGAGGGACTTGGCAAGGGTGCCCTTGTCTTTTATTCGCTTTGGCAATTGAACCACAAGCATTAGCTATTCGGAAGTCTACTCTGATTAAAGGCACTGATAGGGGCTCCATCTCTGAAAAACTGTCCCTGTACACTGACTACACCCTAGTGTACCTTGCTGAATTGATTGAGAGGTTTGGGTCTTTTTCTGGGTTACGGGTAAATTGGCCTAAATCTGTATTGTTCCCCCTTGTCCCTCGGTTAAGTTTCCGATATAGCTCTCCCTGTTCAACTATTGGTAGTATCTCAATTTAAGTTTTTGGGAGTTCTGGTCTCATTAATCCTCAAGACTTAAAAGCTTTGAATTTAGATCAGCTGATCGCAAAGACTGAGAAACAGCTCAGTTCGTGGCAGCCCTTGCTTTTGTCCCTCTATGGTAGGATTAGTATATTTAAAATGATTTATCTCCCTAAATTTATCTACCTATTTCATGAATGCCCAATTATTCTCTTAAAAACTATGTTCCAGTTGTTGGATAGCACTTTAAATCAAGGCATCCCACCCTGCCAGTAGAAGTGACATAGTGTTGCCTTGCTTCAGGCTCCAAAGGCACGGGGGGAATGAACGCTATATACGCTCTATACTTTTACTTCTTAGCCTCACAGCTAGTGTACACTCACTGGTGGTTGGACATTGATTTGAGTAACGCAGCTACGGTACTGGCAGGGGCTCTCATGGGTTCCTATGAAAGTCTTACAAGTATTCTGTATAGGTTTCAACCCTCCTTTAACCCCTTAGCGCTCATTACCGTACCAGTACTGCGTAGGCTTCTGTTATTAACGGTCAGCGCTGTACTTGTACCGCGCTGAACCAATGCCGGTTCGGCTCTGCACCGGAGCCGAACCAGCTTTGAGAGTCGCGGGATGTCAGCGGTAATCTACCACTGACATCCCCGGGTAACACCAGCGCTCGGAGTGGGCTCCGATCACGGGTGTCTAACCCATTAAATGCCGCGGTCAGCACAACCGCGGCATTTTTTTTTTTTTATTAAAACATTTTATTTAACAAAAGAGAAGCTTACATGCAATAGACCTACATGTGGTCTTACTTGTTACAAAGTATATATATATTATTTTTAACATGTACATGTAATTGTAATATAAACAATTCTGGAAGCGCAATTTCACCTATTCACTGACATTAAATGTACAATAGGTTAATTCTTGCATTATGACTATTATCAGTCCATAGTGTTACAGGACGCCAGTGATAGATCATTTGGGATTTCCTGTATTTCCAAGGTATGCTTTGTATTCTTCTCATACAAAAATAACTCAAAATAAAAAAAAAATTAATGAACATATATATCAAAAACCAGGGGAGTAAAACTGTGCCCAATTATAACCGGGGAAAGGTTGTCATTCTTGAAAGTGGCTAGAGGTTGTGACCGCGGCATTTAACATGCCTTTGGGGGGTCTTTCCCCCACGATAGTCCCCCCTAAGACGTTTTCGGGGAGCGCCGATCATTGCTATGGCAGCCCCGAGGTCCCATCAGGACCCCAGAGCTCCCTGCTGGCAGTGCCTGAAAGATGGAGTTTCTGAAGTAATCTTAAAGGCACAGTGTCAGCCTATGCATGTGCATAGGCTGACACTGCTAATACCCTGCAATACATCAGTATTGCAAAGTATTATCATGAACAAGCAATCAGATGATTGCTTGTTCATGTCCCATGGTGGAAATAATAAAAAAGTAAAAAATAAATGTTGTTCAATAAAAAATAAATTAATAAATCAATAAAAATGCCCATAAGCCCCAAAACATATAAAAAGACATATAATGCTCAAAAAAGTCTAAATCATAACACAAACCCTACATATATAGTATCACTGCAACCGTTGACAACCCATAGAATAAAAGTAAATAATTATTGAACCCTTATGATGAGTGCCGTAAAAAAACTTTAAAAACCTGCCAAAAATTAATTTTTACCTATTTAATCCCACAAAAAATGCAATAAAAAGTGATCAAAAAAACATATGTACTCCAAAATTATACTGTTGCAAAGTACCACATGTCAGGCAAGAAACAAGCCATCACCAAGCTCTGTAGCCAAAAAGTAAAAATGTTCTGCCAAGACAGCGATGCAAAAATGATAGATTTTCCCCACATTAGGGTTTTATTTGGCAAATTTAGTAAAACATAAGTAAAAATATTCATGTATGGTATCCCCATAATCGTATCGACCCATAGAATAAAGATAACTTGATTATTAGGGTACACGGTAAACACCAAAAGAAATAAAGTAAAAATACTGTACAGAATTGATGCTTTTCTACTGCTGACCTCAAGAAAAAGTTAATACATTTTCAACAATAGGAGATGCCAACCCCAAAATGGTAACACTGGAAAAAGCATCTCATCTCGCAAAAAATATAAAAAAAAATCAAAAAAGCTAAAATTTTATAGCCTACAAAAGGGGCCAATGAGAAAACTAAAATCCTCCTTCTCTTCTGCGCCTCGCTGTGCGCCCATAAAACAAGTAACGGCCACATGTGGGGGGGGGGGTCTCTGTTCTCGGGAGAAATTGCATAACAAACTGTAAGGTGGGTTTTTTCTTTTTATCTTTTGCAAATGTGTAAATTTTAGGGCTAAATGAACGTATAACCAACAAAATCGGTCCAGTCTAAATTTCACCCCCATTTTGATTCAATTACTGTGAAGATCTCAAGGGGTTAAAAATCTTCGTAAAAGCTGTTTCTGATAGTTTGAGGGGTGCAGATTTGAAAATGGGTTGATTATGTAGGGTGGTTTTTATGGTAAATACTTAAAATTTAATTCAAAACAGTATTTATCCCCAAAATAGTAGATTCTGAAAATACGGAAAATCGATATTCAATTTGTAAGTCGTGCAACATCAAAAAATATTATCCAGACATTTCAAAAATTATGAAAATGTAAAGTAGACATATGGGAAATGTTATTCAGCAACTTATTTAGGTGGTAAATCTATCTGCCTGAAAACATGCATATAAATCCAAAAAAATAGAGGCAGCACTCCAAAATCTAAATAGAAAAACGGAAGGGTTTATTCCAAAACCGGCTGAAAACATGATGATTTAGAATTTCGAAAATGGCTAATTTTTTTAAAAAAACTCATAATTTTTTTTTTTTTTTTTATAAATAAACACAAAACTTATCAGCCAACATTTACCACTACAATGAAGTGCAACATGTGAGGAGAAATCAGTATCGAAATCGTTTTGATAAGTTATAGTGTTCAAAAGTTATTACCATATAAAGCGACGCATGTCTGAATACAAAAAATGGGGCTGAACCTTAAGCTGCGTCCTTAAGGGATTAATGCCCCTGTTTCTATTTGTACGGTGGTCAGGGTATGGAAGCTTGAGCATGAGAATGTGGCTCAGGAACAGGTTCCTGCATACTCTCCTCAAGCCCCTGTTTGGGCTAATCCCCACTTTATACACTTGCAATCCCTTTCCTCTGCTAGTATGTGGGCAAGAACTGGAGTTAAGATCTTGGGTCAATTATGCGTATCTGACTCTGGTATGTTGTCCCTGTCTGTTCTTGTTGAATGGTCCCAAGGGGTGTGCAGTTCTCCTATTTACAGTTGCGTCATGCTATACATGCACAATTTAACTCGCTGTCTCCCCTACTGGAATTCTCCCAGTTGGAGGGGCTCCTTGGGGCTCCAGACCTTCCCAAGCCCCTTACACAGGCCTATGCCTTACTCCAATCTACTTCTTCCAGGCAATTTGATAGAGACCCAATTGGGGAAAAGTTGGTCAAGGCGGTTGGAGACTTCTGAGATGACTGGCTAATTTATCTCCTTTTGTATGGGTGTGTTGTGGAGGAGATGTGGATGTATGTTTAGGTGAATGTGTGTATGTCTTGTTTATATTTTTATTGGTGGTATAAGCTCTCTCTCCCCACTGGGGTCATTGCCTTAGAGGTTTGATATGTACAATATCTTTCTGGATATGAGCTGAACTCAGCTTCTTGTTTTGTGGTGTTCTGCGGTGCACAGCTGTGGAATACTTGTCTATTTTTATAGCATCCAGCAGGAAAAATTGGCTGCTTCTGTGCACAAGAGACTAGTGGAATAACAATGATCTGAATACTTAGTTATCTCTTAAAAAAATAAAATCCGGAGTCAAGACAACAGTAAATTTCACTTATTTTAAACCTTCTCGCTTTTGTGATGATGCCTTGTTATAATTTTTTTTCAATTGGCTTAAAGTGCTGCTTGTAGTAATTTATAATAATAATAATTCCTTTATTCATATAGTGCACACAGATTATGCAGCGCTGCACAGAGCTTTCCAAATCGGTCCCTGTCCCCAATGGGGCTCACAATCTAATCAAACTAGCAGTATGTTTTGGAGTGTGGGAAGAAACCGGAGGACCTGGAGGAAACCCACACAAACACAGAGAGAACATACAAACTCTTTGCAGATGTTGACCCTAGGTCTTAAACCCAGGTCTCGAGTGCTGCAAGGCTGGTCACTATTTGTTATACACTGCTTTAGCCCAGTTAATATATTTTCACATTTTAAGTTATATTTAAGAAAAAAAATGTATACTTGATGTGGCCTAGAAGACATGTTAGTAAAGCTGAAAGTATTTTATTTAAAAAAAAAGGGAGAGAAAATTAGGAAGACAGATGTTTCACCTGTTTTTTACTTCCATCAAAGAAACAGAGAACAGAAATGATAGAGATCAACACTGACTTTGCACTATATCATACAATAGATATAATGGTGGGGTTTCCATTATGGTGTCATCCATCAAGTGTTATTCTAGCACAAAAATAAATGTGTGTTCCAATTTTCCCTGATTGAAATTCTGAAATGTAACCTCCAACATGTGTATGACCTAGCCGGATGCATTAGAAAATCCTCAGGATTGAAACTGTTTTATCATCCCTATGTAGGAAATAATATAAGGGTATAATCGCATATATTTGTCACAAGAATTTGCTGCATTTTTTGCATTTTTCTTTGTGTGGTTTTGCCTTCTTTACAAGGTAGCTAAGAGGCAATGTCTTCCTTATCCCATCCTGGGAAACATATTTGCCTATTTCCTAGTATCTTAAATGTCCTGCGAAAATCAATTTGTAACTGTCATCATCACTATACCTTTCCTAATATATCTTATGGATAAATATGGAAGTCTAAAGGTCTGTTTAGTGTATGACAGGACTCATATAAAAATAGCATGCCTGCAGTAAAGTCTCTGCTAAGATGTCACTGAAATGTGAACTCAAAACACTGTGTGACTGAGACTTGCATATATATATATACAGGCAGTCCCCTACTTAAGAACACCCGACTTACAGACGACCCCTAGTTACAAACGGATCTCTGGTAATTGGTAATTTACTTTTATTTAGTCCTAGGCTACAATAATCAACTGTAACAGTTATCAAAGGTGTCTGTAATGAAGCTTTATTGTTAATCCTGATTCTTATGACAACCCAACACTTTAAAAATCCAATTGTCACAGAGACCAAAAAAAATTTGTCTAGGGTTACAATTATAAAATATACAGTTCCAACTTACATACAAATTCAACTTAAGAACAAACCTACAGAACCTATCTTGTATGTAACCCGGGTACTGCCTGTATATATCATAAAGAGCAGGGGTCCCCAAACTTTTTTCATGCCCCTCTCAGACCGCTGGACTAAAGTTTAAAAATGAATAGCGGTACATGTGACCACATCCGTAATACACTGGATCACCCCCTCCTTTAATTATTTAATATACTTCACCCCCTTGTGAAATATTTTATGTATTGGCCCAAATAATTAATTTATGTGCTTGTTGCCTGTCGTTAGCACTGGTTTCCTAGTCTCCCCTTAACAGTTGTTGTAGAGATGTGTCTGCTGCTAGAACTCTGTGTGGCAGTGACCTGGTCTCTAATCTGAGCTGCTGTTTTCCTGCGATTTCCGAGGCTGGTGACTCAGATTAACTTATCCCCGCAGCAGAGGTGACTTGTGCTCCTTTCTTAGGGGCGCTGCCTCATGTAGCCAGTTTCTTTCTAGCGCTGTTGTTTTTTGCACTGCATTGGGGACACTTCAAAGTTCCGGACTGACTGATCTTCATTTCGTTAAAGCCTGATGGACCACTCTTTTTTTTTTTTTTTTACTTAGCTGCTTTTTTCAAGACGCAGTCTATTCAGATGGATTAGATGTGCGCATCCACTTGACCTCTGCACAACACCTCTGATAGTGCAACCCCGTATAAGGCTCAATGTACCTGGACAGGGCACCTGTTGATGTGAAACCTTTTTGTGACTACCTCCTGAAGATATCAGAGATGCAAACAGTAATCAAGCAAAGGTGGCTACTTTGAAGAATGTAGAATATAAAAACATATTTTAGTTGTTCACACTTTTGTTAAGTATATAATTCCACATGCGTTAATTCATTTCAGTTTTGATGCCTTAGTGTAATCTACTATTTTTATAGTCATGAAAATACTGAAAACTCTTTGAATGAGAAGGTGTGTCCAAACGTTTGGTGTGTACTGTGTATATTTTATTGTATATAAAACTTGAAGCTTTCATAGCTACCACTATGTTCTCACAATAATTGACACTTCCTTTTCCGTGACAACCACAGCCATATGCCTTGAAAACTCTGTACAGCTGTTATGTCCTTTATAGGAAAGTAGTGGATGCATATGACCTTCAACCGGTCAGCATTGGTGCAAAATTCCCCCCATCACTTTCAAATTGTGCTTGCATCTGTGAGTATAACTGACAAGAAGCGCAACTAACTCAGTAAATAAATAATTATTATTACTATAACTCCTTGATATAAGTGATATAGTTTTGACCACTGTAACATATCAGTGGGTTTTTGAGATTTTTCTTGTGACTCATTTTGCTTAAATAAGTTTAAAAATTTGTATGATACTTTGTGTTTTACTTATGAAAAAAAAGACAAATTTGACAAAAATTTTAAAGAATTCTCTATTTTTTCAGTTCTAATCCTCACTCTTTCAGGAAGATACTCATACCACCCAAATCAATTCATAACATACATGTCTGCTTATGTTGGCATTTTTTTAATGAATCCACTCATTTTCTAGAATGTTTGAACTTAATTTGGGTGCAAGTTTTCACATTTTTGGAAATCAGCAAAACATTGTAGAGGTCACCTGCTCAGCTTTCAGGATTGAGTGGCCTATATATAGTAAAAGCCCATAAATACCCCATTGTAGAAAACTAAACCCCAAAACACTGACCGAGGAAGCGGTCTGGCTGCAGTTCTGATCGGGCAGCTCCGTGGCACTTGGCAGACCTCGGATTGCCTGAGAGGTCGAACCACTGGTTAAACACCTTGCTCGGAGATAGCTTCGTTCATGGTTTGTCAACTGTAACGGTTACATCTGTTTGCACGACGTACTATACCCCAGATGCGCATAGGGTTTAAAACCATAAAATCCACTTAAGGAATGCCCAAACATTAGAAAAAAGTATTAAAGAGGTCGGGCTGTGGAGAGCTTTTATAAAAAACAAATATAGCTAGGGTGCATTCACACTTAACTTTTCAGATTGCAGTTTTTGAAGCTAAAAAGCAGGGTGGTCAAATGGGTGAGAACATATCTTTGAGAGATTTTTCTCTTCTTGAATCGTGAACGCACCCTGACCTACCTCCTATGGCGCTTCCATGTCCCACACTACAGTCTTTTGGTGTTACGGCAACAGCGCCACCCTTCTGAATACTTCGGCCCTGGCAGGCCACCCGTCTTCTGACCTAGCGTCTGATACAGAAGGCGGTGTGCAAAGTGCCTGGAAGATGACGGGTATGAAGCTGCCGTGCTGCTGTAACGGGGACGGCTCTGACTGGCATGGGATCTCTGTTGGAGGTACAATATCTACAACATTAGCATAACAAAGAACCATAAAAACATGCGCATAACAAAAGGCAAATAGCATCATTGACTCTAGTGTAAACGAGTACCTACAATAAACACACTTACGTAATAAAGACAGCTTGTCTGGCGTCCACCCCATTGAAAGTTTAGCGTACAGTTCCTCAAGAGTAAGCTTTTCCAGGAGAACAGGGGTAGTGGACTCACTGGACCACCGCGGATGAGAAGAAAGCCGCAACCTGGACCGGAATGTAAGTCCCAGGTTACAACAGGAAATCGCAATATCAGCCAGGGCATAGGTAAGAAGCTTTCTCAAGGCAATGAGCCACACAGATCAGAAGGGGTGTGAAGGAAGAAGCCGGACTTTATAGATCAGTGGATGGCCAGAGCCAATTAGCGCCTTAGGAGCGGGGATACGTGCAGCGGAACACAAGAACCATGCAGATCGCGGGAAGGTGTGTCAGCCCACTGTGGCCGTACCAAGGCACAGCGAGGTACAGGGTGAACCTGCGACCTGGGACTAGTCCCAGAGCACCGTGACAAACTTTATTTTTTAAGCCCTCCCCAGCCTGCCTGCTAAAGTCGGACACCCTTTGAAATGAATGTTCACAAAAGAAGTTTTTTTCCACCAGCAAGCATTTGACTGTATTCGCAAAAATTTTAGTTGAATCCACATGGATTCATTCTTTATACAGGCATGTTGCTTCAAGCAGTACTATCCTGCCAGCCTGTATTTGATTCGACGCAAATGCGGATAAGTAGCACAATAGTATCAGATTGTTCATGAGTACCTTTATTTATATTTAGGACACATTTCAGTTTTGTCTGTGAGTTTTTAAAATGACTGAATGTATCTATTGACATCTGAGATCCACAATGTTAAATTAAACCAATTCGAAAGAATGCAACAACCCTGCCAATTGCTAATGTGGGTAGTAGTGCGAATGCACACCCTCTCCATGTTAGGAGCTGTCTAGGGAGACTGATCACCTCTCTAGGAGGTCTCCAAAAGTGGAACTTTGTAGTTGCAGCTTGGACCACTGCCTGCGAGGGTAAGAGTTAAAATATCTATTGCCTCTAACCATGATAGTGTGTTTCTTTACTGTAAGCAAAGGTGGAAGCTGGTTCCACAGGGCTGCCACCTCACTAGGGTAGCTAAAACCTTTGTATGTGGGGGCACAGGTGCAGACTGAGTCAGTCAGTGAGAGACGTCAGAGTTGAGAGTGGGAGAAAATACAAGTGCACACAGCATGTGCTGTCAGAGTCGTGTTCCATACCAGGAAGCAAGGTGTCTCAGGCCTGTGCCTGACACCTTGGGCATCAGGAAACTCAGCCCCAAGCAGAGGTCCACCATCAGACTCGGCTTCCATCTTTACAGCCCAGCCTGACGAATTAACCAGCCTTGAGACACATTTCGCTGTAGCGCGTGCACTCCCGCCTTTCCAACCTGCGTGAATTCGCTGTGCTGATGTTAGGCCATGCTGCTGCTGTTGAAATTCCATAAATGTTCGCTCGGATCCAGGTGTTCATCATCACAGGCTCCCATCCTTCATCACCCAGGATTGATATCTACACCTCAGGGGTTGCCCCAGAGACAAAAAACTAATTTCCATCAGTGTCCCTAGATTTTTTTGCACACACCCGCTAGAACCTGCCAGGGTGTAGACCAGTTCTCCAGTCCCCAATACCCAGCACTGTGACCATAGCGTGCCCAGGCCACATCAGCCAGCCACTCCGGTATTCTGGAATTCTCACATTTCAAACCCCTATGATATTCTACACATAATGATAATTTTTAACCCTTACTTACCACATTTGACTCCTTTATTTCTGTTTAGCTCTATAAAATTGCAAAATTCAGGGACTCTTTAGCCGACACATTATGTACCATCTAGTTATGTTGAGCTGACAGTGTGGTTAGATAATCAGGTACAGGGGTTATATACACTTTTATCTGGCTTCTGAACATTGTATATCTGATACATAGAAAGAGAGATAGATGATCAGAGATGAATGAATGCCACACAATGACAGAATCTCTCCTACATCTCTGCTATTGCTGTCAGGAGTCAGTGTCTGTGTATCATGTGTGAGCCTGTCCTGGCACTTCAGGGGGCGGGCTAGAAGTGCGGAGCAAGAGAGAGAGAGAGAAACTCAGCTCCATGGCTTCATGCAGAAATCATAGATGGCTTCCGACCCCAAGTCAAGTTACAGGTCGTGTCTTGCGGCAACTGAAATTGTGTACACCAGGGCTGATAGAGACTATTGAAATTAATCTATAAAATGCTCATTTTTGTTAATAACAGTGAATTAGAGAATGTGCTATTTTGTTTTCCTGAGTACATTTAAGAAACTTGCCTTTGTGGATACCCTCTTAACTTAAAGTCTATACGTTATTAGACAATTTGTTATCTAACAGTTTTCTATACAATATTACTTGAAGATCTTCTCTTCTCATTGTCTGAGGCTAATGCAATGAGACAGCAGTCTGTGAAAACGGACTGTAGGCGGCTGCCCACGTTGAGATAACACATACACCATGGAGAAGTAAAAATGGAAGAATATTTTATCTAACCTGCTTTGGACTTAAGGTTTTTTTCCAGATTTACGAAAGAGACCAAATTTTCCATTAATTTCTCGTAGCATTCCTCACAGTCTTCTAGATCTCTGCTTGTGTCATTCTATAGAAGCTTCTATGTTTACTTCCCTGGATAGATCTGTCCCTGGTCATGTGGTGTCACGCAGGTGCACGGCTCATTATTAACATAGGAGTAATCGAGACTGTGTGCCCTGTGTGACAACATACTAGGGACAGATTCTATCCACTGAAGAGACGATATGTAAATATATTGGAAAGTGTTTATTTTTATTATACAAAAATAAATTTTTGGACACCTCTTTAATATTATATATCTGAGGCAACGCTGCTCACATCTGTGTCGTGCAAACCACTAGCTATTAGACCATGGCCGCTCCATGTTGAGGGGCAAGATGGCTTGGTACAGTGTATGTGTGAGCAGGACAGGAGCTCCGGTACTAGTGACTCTCCTGTGGGAGCTGTACTCCCCGCTGCACCCCGCCCGTCCTTCCCAGGCCTCCCGTCCTCCCCTCCCTGGGGTGACTCATCCCACTTTGTTGTACTTGTAACCAGGCGCGCCCTTGCTGCGACAGCGCTCCGCCCGGCCGCCTCACCATTAGCTGGCGCACTGTCACTCCACAGTGAGGTGGGCGGGGAGAAGCGGGCCGCCGCTGACTGTACTGGGAGTTAGGGAGCGGCTGTGCGATTGCAGGACAGGGGACATTGTGCAGCAGCGCACATGCGCCTCCGTTATCTTCTTCCTGTCCGGCTCTGCTTGACTCTGACCGCGGCCCGGAGCCTCCTCTTACCTCACGTAGAACCGTAGAGCGCCAGGCCGGGGACATGAAGGTGACGGTGGATTCGAGGAGGTCTGAAGGACCTCGCCCCGTGTTTTAGTAACATTGTGTGTCTATGATAGCGCTGGGTGCGGATAGGACTCTGAAACTGGCTGAAAGTTCCTGAGCACATCATTCGGGCCTCCTAGCGGGGTCACCTGACCTGTGTGCCGTGTCCGGTGCCTGCCGCTTGTAGTGTCGTGTGAGAGTGTCTGCTGACTGTACAATACACAGGTTCGTCAGCAATGGCCACAGGCTCACTGCTCTCTTGGAGGAGGGGGAGAAGGAAGAGCAGGGACTGGGTCCAGGTACAGCTCACTGCTGTCTATGGAGAGGGGGAGAGGCGGAGAAGAGCAGGGACTGGGTCCAGGTTACGTCACTGCACTGTCTATGGAGGAGGGGGAGAAGAGCGGGGACTGGGACAGGTACAGGCTCACTGTCTATGGAGGAGGGGGAGAAGAGGGGGACTGGGTCCAGGTACAGGCTCACTCCTCTCTATGGAGGAGGGGGAGAAGAGCGGGGACTGGGTCAGGTACAGGCTCATGCTCTCTATGGAGAGGGGGAGAGAAGAGCGGGACTGGGACCAGGTACAGGCTCACTGCTGTCTATGGAGGAGGGGGAGACGAGCAGAGGACTGGGTCCAGGTACAGGCTCACTGCTCTCTATGGAGGAGGGGGGAAGAGCAGGGACTGGGTCCAGGTACAGGCTCATGCATCTGGAGGAGGGGAGAAGGAAGAGCAGGGACTGGGCAGGTACAGGCTCACTGATCTCTATGGAGAGGGGAGAAAGAACGGGGAGGTGTGCAGGTTACGGTCATGCTCTCTATGAGGAGGGGAGAAGAGCGGGACTGGTCCAGGTACAGGCTCACTGCTCTCTATGGAGGAGGGGGAGAAGGCGGGACTGGGCTCAGGTACAGACTACTGCTCTCTGAGGAGGGGGAGAAAGCAGGACTGGGTCCAGGTCAGGCTCAGCTCTCTATGGGGAGGGGGAGAAGAGCAGGGACTGGGTCCAGGTACAGGCTCACTGTCTCTATGGAGGAGGGGGCAGAAGAGCAGGGACTGGGGTCAGGTACAGGCTCACTGCTCTCTATGAGGAGGGGGAGAAGAGCAGGACTGGGTCCCAGGTATCAGGCTCACTGCTCTCTATGGAGGAGGGGGAAAGAGCAAGGACTGGGTCAGGTACAGGCCACTGCTCTCTATGGGAGAGGGCGAGAAGAGCCTGACTGGGTCCAGTACCTGCTCTGCTATACGTATGGGGAGGGAGAAGAGCAGGGACTGGGTCCAGTACCAGGCTCACTGCTCTCTTGGGGAGAGGGGAGAAGACAGGGATGGGTCCAGGTACGGCTCACTGTCTCTGCTGTGGAGGGGGAGAAAGCGGATGGGGTCGCGTACAGCTCAACGCTCTCTATGGAGGAGGGGGGAGAAGAAGGGACTGGGTCCAGGTACACTCACTGCTTCTATGAGGAGGGGGGAAAGGCAGGGACGGGTGCACAGGTACAGGGACGCACGCTCTCTATGACGGAGGGGAAGACTGGAAGAGCAGGACTGGGGTCCAGGTACAGTGCTCACTGCTCTCTATAGGTGGGGAGAAAGCCGGACTGGGTCCAGGTAAGGCCCACGCTCTCTATTGAAGGGAGGGGAGAACGAGCAGGGATCTGGGTCCAGGTACAGGCCACTGCTCTCTACTGGAGGAGGGGGAGAAAGGCAGGACTGGGTCAGGTACGCTCACTGGCTCTCTATGGACGGAGGGAGAAGAGCAAGGGGATGGGTCCAAGGTTACAGGCTCCGCTCTCTATGGTGAACACGAATTAAGATCGGTCAGGTAAACTGCTATTGTCTATGGACATTTGAACTTCGTAATATAACTGGAGTTGTGGATTGTCTATGGTCTCATCTGTAGTCTATCAACCAGGTCTAAAATGTCACTGGGACCCATCAACGAGCGTCGATCCATGGACTCTGCAGCAGTGAGTGGTGAGCTTTTCGTGTAGAGTTGTTTGTAAAGTGGCTCGGGTTTTCTACATTGTACCATTGGATTATTAAGAAGGTTGAAAACATAAAATGTGACATGCCTATTAAGGACAGCACTGCAGCTGAACTTATGTTGCAGTGTAGGGATGACAAGTTTTTCTAAATCTCATACACTTGCTGCTGGCAATTCTGTGGCTGATAATCCACAATCTAGCTTCACATGGGGGTTCCGTGTTTGCCATTTTCATCACGCTTTCCTAGCCCTGTCTCTTGTTCGTTCGGTTATAGAGCTGATATACGGGCCATATATGCATATGAATGAATACGTCCTGGTGGCACGACTGGTATATATTATGTTAAATCGGGGAGCATAAATTCAAATGTGGTAAATTACCAAATCAAATCCCAGATGGCCCTTGTGGTCTGAGTCGGCTTGTGTTACAGATGTCGTACAGGAGCCTAGACACCTTTTCTTGCTACTTGTTTTGATCAGAAAATCACACAAATTTCTATAGATTGTAGGTATCAGTACGAAATAAAAATATCACCACGGAGTTGGTGCTGGCGATGTGCATTACCGTTGGGGTTCATTATATAAAATGGACAATGGACATCTAAAACATTAAGGGGTGTGCTTGTGTAATATATATCTCATATTCAAGTAATGTCACATATTGGCAGCTGTCATGGACGCATCTAATGTCACCAACTCAAGCCTCTGGAGTGTTTTTTCTATGTTACTTTAGCTTGTCTTGTATTGTGTAGTGTCTGTATAAGGAAAAGGAAACTTTTCTCAAGATGCTGACAATAAGGAAGGAAAAACAAGTCTGTGTATATTGTTTTAAGGTGGTCCAGCCCGAGATGCGTCATAAGTGACTGGTGATGACCTAACATGGCTTGGGGGGAGTGGGTGGGTTTTGTAGTTATCCTGTCACGATAAAGTCCTGGACTTGGACTCTGGTCTGTTGAGGTGGCTATAAGTTAAACTTCCCATTTCGAATAGTTAGTTTTCTTCACCTTTCTGAAGTTTATAATCGAACTCATATGCTGATTAGATTAATTTTTTTTGGACATTGCTGCGGGAAGGGAAGGTAAAAAAACTACTGTATTAGAAAAAGAGTGACACCAGTGTTCTTAGAGAAAAGCACGTGTTTCCTTAGTGATGCAGATGCTAGGTGTGACGATTATTCTCAGCGTGTGTTCTATGTATGGGTGTGTCAAAAGGAAGAATTGAACCAACAGGCCGAGGTTTCTGAACACGACTGTGCGGCTCTGATGCTCAGATGTGATAGCCCACAAGTTCATCCCGTAAGGCAGTAAAACTTGTCGAGTTCTACAGATACGGCTGGATCTCATAGTTTTTTTCTTTGGGGAGTCCGGGGTCTACTGAGTTGATATTAACTGACCCTCACGGTGTATGTCAAGACACAGGGATCATTCAAGCAATGATGTCAGCCCACAAGCCAGGGAACAATGTTGAGAAAAGTGATGAGACTGCAGAGTGAGTTTTCTTCAGAACTACACACCAAAAGATTTACCAACAAGTGTTCATAATTTTTGGTGTTCAGTTTTTACCAAATAAATGCGCGTACCTGTATTTATTTTTCTCCAAGCACAAGTCGCTCTAGCGTGGGTCGTGGAATCCAACCATGTGTGTGAGACATAGACCCTTGATACTGGAGAGGCAATATAGGTGTGAAAACAACTGCTGGCAAAATGTCCCATAATATATCCGAAATGTGTTACATGGAAGGCCCTATGTCCCACGACAGTTGGAACGCTCAGACACCGGAACTTGAACTAGCTGTTGTCAAATTCGGTCGGTTATGGTATCGGGTCGGACTGTCTGCAAGCACATAATACAGTTTACGCATCGAACTCACTCTTGGCTTAGGCCAGGAAATGCTACATGATTGATCCTTTTTTTTTTCTTGGGTGCAGAATTGTAATAAACCACTGTTTTATTGTCAACTTCTGATTGATCCTTGTTGATATTACACTTATTACCGAGTATAAGCTAGTTTTTCGCACAAAAAATGTGCTGAAACCCAAACTTGTCTATACTCGAGTAAAAATCTATATTTTGACGCAGTCCCTGGTTTTGTGTAAAATATGGGGGCCTCGGACTTATACTTGGGTGACGCTTATACTCGAGTATGATACGGTGAGTTTTGTTATTTTATTGCATATTTTAAGAGTCAAAGGGGCCTTCATAACTCATCATGCATCATCATAGACTGAAGCTTCTGCATCTTTTTAATTATTTCTTAGCCATGGCATGTATTTATTTAAATTTTAATTTGTGGATTAGCTCTTACACCGTTTGTTCTATATTTTTTTAACCTAAAGCCCTAAGTATGTGGATGTTTAATGATTCCTGATTTCTAAACAGTTCTCTGTATGTGAGCATTTGACCTCTGTGGTTTTGGTATATTTTTTGAACTTGCTGAAATTCAAGTACCAATAGGCAAATGTCACAATGCAGATATATAAGGTTTATCCTTTTTATCCTGTACAAGTATATTCGTATGAGGTCTTTTTGTTGTGTTGGTGGTCAAGGAACCACAAAACAGAAAAAAGCTATTTATCAGCAGCATAGTGGTGCTTTGCGCCGGTACACAAATTAGGTTTTTGACACATGTCCCACATGTATTAACCCCTCAAACGCGAGCCATTTTGTAGCTTACGTCAGCCCCAGTTTTTGGTATCTGACATCTTGCTTTATATGGGTATAACTGTTGAACTGCTGTTACTTATCCAAGCGATTCTGAGATTTTGTTTTGTTGGTTTTTTCACCTCACTGTTATACTTTAGTTTATTTGGACATTTGACTGATAAAGTTTTGTGTTTCAAACTGCCATTTTCAAAATCACGCTCTTCAGGGGTATTAGATGGCTATCTAAATTAGTTGCTGTAAAACATTTCCATATGTCCACTTTACATTCTTCATCATTTTGAATGTCGTGAATTTATGGTTGATGTCATGTGATTATCAAATCGAATATCGTTTTTTCTGTATTTTAAATATATATTTGTGGATATTATGTTTTTAATGAATTTTTATATATCACACATTACTGGTTATATCAACCCCTTTATATGATAACCTTTGATATTCCCTCAACATCAGAAACCGCTTTTAGGAGTATGTTAACCCACCTTGAGCCCGTCTTCTTAGTGTGTGCAAGGAGGTTGACATTTAAGGTTCACTTGTGTCGATTAAATGTTCAATTAGCTCTAAGAGAAAACCCATCTTAAAATTGTTAGCCAATTTCCCGAGTATTGAAAGCAACCCTCCACGTGGGTAGTTACTGGTTGTATTGGCGAAGAGCGTGCGCAGAAATAAGGGCATGCAGTCTGCAGCGATTTAGTTTCCTCATTTGGCCCCTTTTGTAGCCTATAATTTTTTTTTTTTTACTGTTTTTTTTTGTATTGCAGAATACCGTAATAACACTGGCATGGCTTATAAAAGTTAGCTTTTTGTTTGATTGGGGCCATACACAGCATTTTTTTAGGGGTGGGGTGGAGAAGTTTGCATTTTCAGTGTTAGCATTTTGGGGTGGTATCCATCTTTGTTGAAAATTTATGAGGATTCACCATATAACCTATTATATTTTATTTAGTCAATACGATTTTTTAAACTGGGATTACCATATTAGATATTTTTTCTTACAGTTTTACTAATTTGCCACATATAAAACCCTAATGTTGGAACATCTTCATTTTTGCATTGAAGTCTGGCATACACTTTTAGTTCAGCATATGATTCTGTAGTGACTTATTGTTTTTGATCATTTTTTTGCATTTGTTGTGGGGGATAAGTGTAATAAAAATTAATTTTATTTTCTCTACAGTTTCAGTCAAGCGAGTTCAATATGGTCGTGTTTAACTTTTGATTTTAGGATGCGGTGATGCTATCTTTACGTGGGGTTTGTTTTGATTTAGACTTTTTGTGCGTTAGTCTCTTTATATGTTTATGGGCTTAATGGCAGTCTAACGTTTGTTAAAAAATAAATATTTTATTAATTTGTCACCATGGGACATGAACAAGCAATCACCTCTTGCTTGTTCATAAAAGACCCTGCAATTGTGCATGGGGGAAAAGACCTGGTCGTGAGTTAATTCTCACGTGTGCTCTAGGACAGCTTTTCACGGGTTCCACATCCGCACAGAGCTCATCGACCACAGTGTACTCTGTGATGTCACTGTTAGTTACAGCTACGCCACTGTTTTGTGCTGTCTCAGCTCCGATCTCAAGTCAAGCGGATCCAGCTCTGTGCCCGATAATCGGACGCGAGCGGCTAAGGTCACTGTCGCTCGCGCTCGATATTATCGGACGAAGAGCATAACGGTTAATGTAGCCAATGTGTGCACTAACGGGCCTTTCCAGTGGTATTTGAAACCCGCCACCACATTGAGGTCGCACGTTTGACATAATTGTGGGAGAACAATAACTGGTTAAACTGAGTTACATTAGTGAGGCTAATGCACGAATTGTATTGTTGCTCACTATGGTCAAATGTGAGGCCATGGTCTGACATAGTTTTGCAGGATTTCCAATCCGAAATGGATATTGCTGAACTGAACTCGGCAGTTAAGCTTCAGATAGCAATTCTTTGGTCTGTCTGGAGACTCCCACCAACTATACACCTTGTGGTGCAACCGCAGTAAACACAGCATCCCATTCAAGTGCTGCAAATATTTAGTGCAGATCGCTTCCTGAGCTTGGGGACTTATTCCCACTCATCACTGTCTATGATACTGATTTGCCAGTACAGAGTACATCAATGTGTGGCCCATAGTGACTCCATATTTACACATAATATCACCTGCTATTGCACTGTCCTTGAACACTTAAAGGAAACTGTGTGGCAGAAAATGACCGAAAAAAAGAACAAAAACCTGCAGTATTAGGTTGCACCGTTTTTGATTCCAAACATCCCGACAGGATCATGATACTCGATACGATCTGATAACTTGCAAGAAAAAAACAATACAAAAAAATGATTATCTTCAAGTTGAGGGTGCGGTCACACGGGGCTGTATACTCTAGTTTAGAAATGACATGTCAAACGTCTGGGACGGGCTCAGTCGATCTCAACTATTCCTTGATCCGCATGCGATCAGTACGGTCAATGCAGTTGATGGCACTGAGATTTGGTTTTTTTGACAGGTTGGGGATATGTGATTAAAGGTTTTCTAGTATGTTAATATAAAATACCTACATAAATAAGATTGGGTTATTTTTAAATGGGCGTTTTCAAAGAGTCCTAGATGCTATCTATTTGGGTGGACTGGCAAACATCGATTGTTGCCGATGTCACCACTAGAAAAAAAATAGCAGCATGCATGTATGTTTGTCCTGAACGCGAAATCCTAGAGGAAATGGATCTGCCAAAAAAATATGATGGCACTCTGTCGTGTTGTTAGGCAACCAACGGATAGGGCAAGAAAGTGATTATGGAAGAATCATTTTTTTTCCCCCATATGTGAAAAAAAACTGATACCGGGGAGTGACAAAAACGGACACAAACACAGGCGCAAGTCGGAATAAAATTGGCCTGCTACATTTTGAGGTTTTGTATATTTCTTGTCATAGACTAATTAACTGACTTTTAATGTTCCTACATGTGATACACATAGAGACAGATTGAGTAATGTCTCATTAGTGTGTGAATGGCAGCAAAGAACTAATGGCTTACCTGACCCACTCCATCAAATAGAGACGGGACCTTTCTCTCGGATTCCTGGTGGTTTGGCATGTTTGTTCTCCCACTATCTATGGGATAGGGGATGACATGCAAACTTAGCACATATTAAACATTATTCAATCTCTATTCACCATCCCAGTCTGAAGGATCTCATCAACAGAGCATAACATACTCTCTACTGGCAGAATGTCTATTGGTTATGTCAGAGTGATTATGCGCTACCAAGATTTTCACATTAGGGGCTCATGTGGCATGTTAGTTTTACATCTGTACTCACCATGACATAAAAGTGTTGCATCACCCTGTACGTTGATTTTTGTATGAAATGTCTTTTGGTTTTACTTGGCCAGGGATACTGGAAAAAGTATTAATGAAGGATGAAAAATGTACATATTAAACATTTATTGAAACTCTGTATGCAATTTTGTGGGGTTCTTTCACTTTCAATCGATAAACAGTCCTTGAAAGGTGAACAGTCTTGTTCACCAGAAAGAAATATTAGGATATAAGAAGCTCTTGGTGTTTCGCAAGTTCTCTCAAAAATTCTGATAAAAAAATAACCCATACCGAGGACGGTGTGGGACTGTATAGCAAAGAAAAGCATATGATGTCTAGGAAAGCACTTAACCCGTTACATTTCACTCTTAACGAACACTCACCCCACCTTGAACAGATATTTGGCTTAATTATGTAAACAGAAAACTGAATATGACACATGGCATAGAGTCTCAGATCCTTGCTCGGATCTGATTAGGAGCTCCTTTGAGAGGACACTTGCCTATAGTAGCCAGCACTGGGAACTGTAATTTTGCTAGCCATGCCTCCTTCCTTTTAAAAATCAGCTTGCAGAGGGCTCCGGGAGTTGTTACCAGAAGGCCCTGGCATATTCACAGGCGTTACACTGTGCAGGAGATCTTGCCCCCTCGGTGTTTGACAACTTTACTCTGCTTACAATGAGGATTGGCATGACGATGAAGGGGAGTACTGGTGGGAGCAGGGGGCGGGAGATGTGGTAAAGCTGTGGGATCTGCTTCTTGGAGGGTTCTGGGAACGCCCCAGTAGCCTCCAGCGTTGTTGGCAGATATTGTTAAAGGTTGATTTAGAAGGAAAAGAGACCATGAATAATATATAGAAGAAGATTTTAGTCACGTGCTGTGATTATGCGTGTCCACTGTTATCATGCTGATTTTAATGGTAATTTGTCTTTGAATGTGACAACCAGTTCGACATCTACCCTTTATTAATGGGTTGTTCGGTGTTGTGAGGTGGGGGGGAATGCTCCTTTCCAGCCCCTCCCATTTTGGCACTGCCTCGTCACCAACGCATATGCTAATGAAAGGTACATTAACAATCTTTTTTTTCTTTAAACCAGTTTTAATACAAAAAACACTTTGGCAGTGTATGTACTACGCTGTGGACGGGGAGGGAGGGCTAAAAAGGGTCTCCTGGGGACAGGTTCCCTTTAGCTTAAACTGGCTGCGTCCTTAAGGGTTAACATCTTGTTTCCAAAAACATATATACAGCAGACAGACTCTCAGATAGCTTACTCCAACAGAGTTAATAGGATTGTATTGGTGTTTGAAACATGGGTTGTTTTTTGACCACGTTGTAGCCTGTACTAAAATAAACTGCACATGGATTGAAGTAATTCCCAGCCCTTCACAACAATAGCAGCCGCCTCTGCTAGTCTTCGCCGAATATGCAGAGATATTAACATCGTTAAAGACGGTTAGGACCATAGATATGTGGTTATTTACATAACACTGTAATGTGTATGAATGGTTGTGGAAAACTGAGGGAAAATGAGTGATCTAGCTGCAGCTCCATGAGATACACCCTTGCAGATCGTGAATATGCATTTGTAGGAGGGAGTACGACCGCGCGCGTGCGATGTGCTAACTTGCGTGTAGTCGTCGAGGACTCTCACCCTAGAAGGCTAATGAAACAAAAAATGGTGGTCATCATGGAGGTTATAATACAACTGGTGTATGATTGGGTGTGGTGTTGCTACAAGGGTGTGGTTTCTCAGCATCTCACTCAGCACCCACCGGAGAGAGTGATCCGCCCCAGGTACAGGAAACCTGAGACCTCCCGCTACTAGCCTCAGTGGTGGCCGTCCCTGACAAGACTTGAGGTGCCAGAGGCTGCGAGGATGGGGCACCTGTCTGAGGGCAGGTACTGTGGTCGCAGTGCGTTGAGGCTTGGATTTGCCCAAAGAGCATCCCAGCCATTGGCGGAGAGCGATCACCCCAGTACGTGGTTTTAGATTGGGTAAGGCGCATGAGTGGGGATTGTGTTGGTGTTGGTTAATGGTGGTATGTAAACAGGTAATGACGCTGCCAGTGTGTTTAACCAACCAACTGAAGTATGGGTCGGGGCAGGGAGCGTGATTTTCCTGGTTCCTGTGACACACACGGCCGTCCTCGGTTTGTGGAAGCGATGTGCAGGGCGATGGGTCCTGGCACGGGCAGCAACGCATCATCTCCAGGCGCACATAGCTAGTTGTAAGTGGTTGGGTGACGGCAGCTGGACTTGGCCCAAGCAGGTATTAGGGACATGTTGGCGTCCATCAACAGAACATTTAGCGTAGGACGCATGGAGAGGAGGAGGGAATAGTAATGCTCACCACTTACCTTCTACATAGAGCCAATGCAGGGACGGGCTCCGTAACACGTCTGTTAGTATGTAAATTCTTGACGTGCACGGAGCACGGTTGTGGTGCTTACACACAGTGCCGGGCTTGCCACAGCATGGGTGGATGCAGAACGGTTCCCACTCTCGTTGGTGTGACTGCCCCTTAATCGAGCTCAGGGGGCATAAGAGGTGACTACAATGTAAATTTGTTGGGCGGCGAAAACTGCACAATTACTGACTATCCAGAACATAAAGCTCTAAGAAGAGATCAGCTAGCGCAGAGATTAGTTACTGAACGACTTTTAAAATCGCAAAAATCGCCCCTAGTCACCTCCTGTTGTATATGAAGCACATGCAACTTTAATGCTACTTTTTTCAAAAGTCACAAACGATCCAGGCCAATGCAGGTAGGAACCCTGCTGAGAGGCCACAGCCCTTCATCGCAGTTCACAAAACTAGTCGCTCCTGCACGGTGTTATTGTCCTAGACATTTAATTAGAATGTGTTGGTCTGGACATCCTTACATTATCCTGTGTAATGTAGACGTGAGGCCTGATTTGTATATGTACCTGTGTAACGATTAAGGTAAGTGTTTAGGCAAATGCACTGTGACTAAAAATATAAGGCTTCGTTATGCAAAATTTTAAGAGACCTCAGCAGTGATGAGATTGCAATTAAACCGGTGGGTGCCAGAGTTTTATCATGGCAGGGTTTTTATTTTTGTTTAAGATAGATAAAAATAGATCTGTTTAGCAAAAACATGATGAAGAGATGCCTGGTATGAGCACCCACTTGGTGTGGGCCTAGACAGCTAAATGATTTTTAAGGACTAATCAAACCTCAATATTATCGAAGTTTTGAGGGAGGGGTACTATTAAACCACTATTTATTTCTAGGTTTCCATGAAATAACATCATAAAAAAAGTTCCGTTCTTGTGTTGTGGAGCATGGAATTGGTTAAGTACGGGTTAGCTTAGAGAGAACAAAAAAGATGCATTGACTATAGCAAAACGGCATGTGGAGGAAGGAGCAATAGCAGCATAAGGATGATCCTCGCATCTGTCCATATGATCGTAATTCTACTTATGGCATTGGTTGTTAAGCGGGAGTAAATGCAAGATCAACAAATAGCCATTAGGATGAATGTACAGACTGTGTATTTTGGCTATATTTGAGCTAGACAATTTTTCCCGCTGTCTCGGTATGGTACACACAGTCATGTTCAATTGAAAAATCACTTGTGTGAACGCACAATGTCAGGTCTGTAGGAGACATTAGTGGTGCTGTCACAAGTGCGCTTTGAGTTGCAAGCGTTCCAAGGGCATGCACCCTTGAGGCCCCCCTGTGCGTAACATGTCTTAAAAAATCATGAAGATGCATGCTTGTTTTCGGTTTGGCCTCTGGTTTTAAAATTTTAAAACACTTTAAGTAACATTTTGTTCATCTGCAGAGCAGACTGAGACGATGGTAGAAGCTGGATGTAACGAACTAGAGGTCAGATAAGCGTGACAAGGTAAAACATTTTACAAATATTCTACAACCATTTATAAGATAAACGGTATGGATATGGTGTTGGAGGTAGTATGCAAACTACTTAGTTTATAGTCCTTATGTTCGGTTTATTCTATGCTGGTCCTATTCCAGGATGCATAATGTAACATTTATTTATGTCGACATCCACAAGGAAAAGAGGCATTTACTTCCTATTGTTATCTTTATAAGTGCCCTGAAAATATGGCAATAGTGCCAAAATATGAACAAACTAATAGTGTGCTCATCCGCACCAGAAGCTACTAACTGCAGCATCTATCTTTTGGCTGACCCCATGTTAGGTGAATCAACATCCAGTAACAGCAATTTCTCAAATCGTTCTAACTTAATGGTGAAAAAGTGGAATTAACGTTTGACCAGCATACAGAGTCTTATTGAACTGATCAACATTGTACTTCTTCTCAGTGAGTGAAACTCGCATGGGAATGATCGATGCGGGAAAAGCTTCTGGGCTGCCAACCAAAACAATTTATGAATGGAATCCGGGAAGTCGTTAGCAGTGGTTTCCTAGTCTCCCCTTACCAGTTGTTGTAGAGATGTGTCTGCTGCTAGAACTCTTCGGGCGGTCCTCATGTAAGCCAGTTTCTTTGCAGCGCTTGTTGGTTTTTGCAACTGCAGTTGGGGACGCTTTCAAAGTTTTTCCAATTTTCCGGACTGACTGATCTTCATTTCTTATAGTAATGATGGACACTCTTTTTTTTTTTTTTTTTACTTAGCTGCTTTTTTCAAGACAGCAGTCTATTCAGATGGATTAGCAGTTGTGCATCCACTTGACCTCTGCACAACACATCTGATGGTGCCAACCCCATTTATAAGGCTTATTTAACCTGACAGGGCACCTGTGATGTGAAAACCTTTTCTGGTGACTACCTCCTGAAGCTCATCAAGAGAATGCCGTGTGTGTGCAAAGCAGTAATCAAAGCAACAGGTGGCTACTTTGAAGAACCTAGAACAGTGATGGTGATCCTTTTAGAGCCGGAGTGCCCAAACTTCAACCAAAAGCCACTTATTTATTGCAAAGTGCCAGCGCAGCAATTTAAGCAGTAATTTATTTCTCCTTGATCTTTGACAACTTTCAGTCGTTCAGCCTCCTAAAGACACCAACGCAGTTCAAAGGAGGAGGGCAAATTCGCCCATCATTGTAGGAAGATTCTGTAGACAGATTCTTTGAGTCCTGTCTGGTGAACTTCATGCTGGGGTGATGACCTGGGTGCCCACAGAGAGGGCTCCGAGTGCCGCCTCTGGCACCAGTGCCATAGGTTCGCCACCACTGACCTAGAATATAAGACATATTTTTAGTTGTTCACACTTTTTTGTTAAATATATAATTCCACATGCGTTAATTCATTTCAGTTTTGATGCCCTTAGTGTGAATCTACTATTTTTATAGTCATGAAAATACTGAAAACTCTTTGAATGAGAAGGTGTGTCCAAACGTTTGGTGTGTACTGTGTATATATTTATTGTATATAAAACTTGAAGCTTTCATAGCTACCACTATGTTCTCACAATAATCTGACACTTCCTTTTCCTGTGACAACCACAGCCATATGCACATGGAAAAAACTCTGTACAGCTGTTATGTCCTTTATAGGACAAGTATGTGGATGCATATGACCTTCAACACGGGTCAGCATTGGTGCAAAATTCCCCCCATCAGCTTTCAAATTGTGCTTTGCAATCTGTGAGTAATAACTGACAAGAAGCGCAACTAACTCATGTAATAATAATAATAATTATTATTACTATAACTCCTTCAGGACTATAAGTGATTATAGTTTTTGACCACTGTAACATATCCAGTGGGTTTTGAGATTGTTTTCTTGTGACTCATTTTGCTTAAAATAAGTTTAAAAATTTGTATGATATCTTTTGTGTTTACTTATGAAAAAAAAATGAAATTTGACAAAAATTTTAAAAGATTCTCTATTTTTCAAGTTCTGAATCCTCTACTCTTCAGGAAGATACTCATACCACCCAAATCAATTCATAACATACATGTCTGCTTTATGTTGGCATTTTTTTAATGAATCCACTCATTTTTCTAGAATGTTATGAGACTTAAAATTTGGGTGCAAGTTTTCACATTTTTTGGAAAATCAGCAAAACATATATGTAGAGGCACCTGCTCAGCTTTCAAGTGATTGAGTGGCCTATATAATAGTAAAAGCCCATAAATATCCCCATTGTAGAAACTAAACCCCTAAACACTGACCGAGGAAGCGGTCTGGCTGCAGTTCTGATCGGGCAGCTCCGTGGCACTTGGCAGACCTCGGGATTGCCCTGAAGAGGATCGAAACCACTGGTTTAACACCTGTGCTCGGAGATAGCTTCGTTCATGGTTGTCAACTGTAACGGTACATCTGTTTGCACGGACGTACTACTACATCCAGATGCGCATAGGGTTTAAAACACATAAAATCCACTTAAAGGAATTGCCCAAACATTAGAAAAAAGTATTAAGAGGCGGGCTGTGGAGAGCTTTTTATAAAAAAATATAGCTTTAGGGTGTATTCACACATTTAAATTTTCAGATGCAGTTTTTGAAGCTAAAAGCAGGTGTGGATCATAATGGGTGAGAACATATCTTTGAGAGATTTTTCTCTTCCTTGAATGCGTGAACGCACCCTGACTCACCTCCTATGGCGCTTCCCATGTCCCACACTACAGTCTTTTTGTTTACCGGCAACAGCGCCATCCTTCTGAATACTTCTGGCGGCCTGGCAGGCCCACCAGTCTCCTGTCCTAGCGTCTGATACAGGAAGGGACGGTGTGCAAAGTGCCTGGAAGATGCCGGAGTGAAGCTGCCGTGCTGCTGTAAACGGGGCACGGCTCTGACTGGCATGGGATCTCTGTTGGAGGTATAAATATCTAAACATTAGCAGAACAAAGAACCAGTAAATAAACAGCTGCGCATAAACAAAAGGCAAAATAGCATCATATGACTCTAGTGTACACACGAGTACCTACATAATAAAGCACACTTACGTAATAAAGACAGCTTGTCTGGCGTCCACCCCATTGAAAGTTTAAGTCGTACAGATTTCCTCAAGAGTAAAGCTTTTCCAGGAGACAGGGGTAGTGGACTCACTGGACCACCGCGGATGATGAAGAAAGCCGACACCTGGGACCGGAATGTAAGTCCAGGGTTACAACAGGAAATCGCAATATCAGCACAGGGCATAGGTAAGAAGCTTTCTCAAAGGCAATGAGGCACAAAGATCCAGAAGGGGTGAAAGGAAGAAGCAGGACATTTATAGATCAGTGGATGGCCAGAGCCAATTAGCGCCTTAGGAGGCGGGGATACGTGCAGCGGAACACAAGAACCATTGCAGAATCGAGGGAAGGTGTGTCAGCCCACTGTGGCTGTACCAAGGCACAGCGAGGTACACGGGTGAACCTGCGACCTGGGACGTAGGTCCCAGGAGCACCCGTGACAAACTTTATTTTTTAAGCCCTCCCCAGCCTGCCTGCTAAAAGTCGGACAACCCCTTTGAAATGAATGTTCACAAAAAGAAGTTTTTTCCACCAGCAAGCATTTTTGACTGTATTCGCAAAAATTTTTAGTTGAATCCACATGGATTTCATTCTTTATACAGGGCATGTTGCTTCAAGCAGTACTATCCTGCCAGCCTGTAATTTGAATTAGACGCAAATGCGGATAAGTTAGCACAAATAGTATCAAGATTGTTCATGAGTACCATTTATTTTCATATTTAGGCAACATTTCAGTTTTGTCTGTGAGTTTTTAAAATGACTGAATGTATCTATTGACATCTGAGATCCACAATGTTAAATTAAACCAATTCGAAAGCATATGCAACAACCCTGCCAATGCTAATGTGGGTAGTAGTTGCGAATAGCACCCTCTCCATGTTAGGAGCTGTCTAGGGAGACTGATCACCTCTCTAGGAGGTCTCCAAAAGTGGAAACTTTGTAGTTGCAGCTTGGACCACTGCCTGCGAGGGTAAGAGTTAAAATATCTATTGCCTCTAACCAATGATATGTTGTGTTCTTTACTGTAAAGCAAGGTGGAAGCTGGTTCCACAGGTGCTGCCACCTCACTAGGGTAGCATAAAACCCTTTGTAGGTGGGGGCACAGGGTGCAGACTGAGTCAGTCAGTGAGAGGACGTCAGAGTTGGAGAGACGGAGAAAATACAAGTGCACACATGCATGTGCTGTCAGAAGTCAGTGTTCCATACCAGGAAGCAGAGGTGTCTCAGGCCTGCTGTCTGACACCTTGGGCAGTCAGGAAACTCAGCCATAGAGCAGAGGTCCACCATCAGGACTCGGCTCCATCTTTACCAGCCCAGCCTGACGCAATTAACCAGGCCTTGAGCACATCTTCCTGTAGGCGTGCACTCCCCGCTTTCCAACCTGCTGAATTCGCTGCTGATGTTAGGCCATGCTGCCTGCTGTTGAAATTCCAATAAATGTTCGCTGGATCAGGCTGTTCATCATCACAGGCTCCCCATCCTTCATCACCCAGGGATTGCTATCTACACCTCAGGGGTTGCCCCAGAGACAAACTAATTCCATCAGTTTCTTCCTAGATTTTTTTTGCACACACCACCTGCTAGAAACCTGCCAGGCTGTAGACCAGTTCTCCAGTCCCAATACCCAGCACTGTGACCATAGCGTGCCCAAGGCCACATCAGCCAGCCACTCCGGTATTCTGGAATTCTCACATTTCAAACCCCTAATGATATCTACACAATAATGATAATTTTTAACCCTTTACTTCACAATTTGACTCCATTTTATTTCTGTTTAGCTCCTATAAAAATTGCAAAATTCCAGGGACTCTCTTAGCAGACACATTATGATCCATCTAGTTATGTGAGCTGACAGTGTGGTTAGATAATCAGGGTACAGGGGTTGTATACACTTTCATCTGGCTTCTGAACATTGTATTAGTATCTGATACATAGAAAGAGAGATGAAACAGATCAGAGATGATGAGATGCCACACAATGACAGTCATCTCTCCTACATCTCTGCTATTGCCGTCAGGAAGTCAGTGTCTGTGTATCAGTGTGAGCCCTGTCCTGGACTTCAGGGGGCGGGGCTAGAGTGCAGGGAGCAGAGAGAGAGAGAGAAACTCAGCTCCATGGCTGTCATGCAGAAATCATAGATGGCTTCCCTGACCCCAAGTCAGAAGTTACAGGGTCGTGTCTTGCGGCAACTGAAATTGTGTACACCAGGGCTGATAGAGACTAGTTGAAATTATATCTATAAAATGCTCTATTTTTGTTAATAACAGTGAATTAGAGAATGTGCTATTTTGTTTTCCTGAGTACATTTAAGAAACTTGCCTTTGTGGGAATACCCCTTTAACTAAAGTCCTATACTTATTAGACAATTTGTTATCTAACAGTTTTCTA
This sequence comes from Engystomops pustulosus, assembly GCA_019512145.1. Taxonomy (NCBI): domain Eukaryota; kingdom Metazoa; phylum Chordata; class Amphibia; order Anura; family Leptodactylidae; genus Engystomops; species Engystomops pustulosus. Next base: position 75,111 of record WNYA01001088.1, read on the forward strand.
TACAATATTTACATCTGATAGATCTTCTCTTCTCATTGTCTGAGGCTAACTGCACATGAGCACATGCAGTCTGTGGAAACGGACTGTAAGGCTGCATTCCCACGTCTGAGATAATCCAATACACCATGGAGAAGTAAAATGGAGAAATATTTATCTAAACCTGCTTTGGACTTAAAGGGTTTTTTTCCAGATTTACGAAAGAGACCAAATTTTCCATTATACTTTCTGTAGCAATTCCTCACAGTCTTCTAGATCTCTGCTTGCTGTCATTCTATAGAAAGCTTCTATGTTTACTTCCAGTGGATAGAAATCTGTCCCTGGTCATGTGATGTCACGCAGGTGCACGGCTCATTATTAACATAGAGAGTAATCGGAGCTGTGTGCACCTGTGTGACATCACATGACTAGGGACAGATTTCTATCCACTGAAAGGAGACTGATATGTAAAATATATTGGAAAATTGTTTAATTTTTTATTATACAAAAAATAACATTTATTGGACAACCTCTTTAAAATATTATATATCTGAGGCAACGCTGCTCCACATCTGTGTAGTGCAAATACCACTAGACTATTAGACCAATGGCCGCTCCATGTGAGGGGCAGAGATGGCTTGGTACAGTGTATGTGTGAGCAGGACAGGAGCTCCGGTACTAGTGACTCTCTCCTGTGGGAGCTGTACTCCCCGCTGCACCCCGCCCTGTCCTTTCCCAGGCCTCCCGTCCTCCCCTCCCTGGGGTGACTCATCCCACTTTCCTGTTGTACTTGGTAACCAGGCGCGCCCTCTGCTGGACAGCGCTCCGCCCCGGCCGCCTCACCATTAGCTGGCGCAGCTGTCACTCACAGTGAGGTGGGCGGGGAGAAGCGGGGCCGCCGCTGACTGTACTGGGGAGTAGGGAAGCGGCTGTGCGGATTGCAGGGACAGGGGACATGTGCAGCAGCGCCACATAGCGGCCTCCGTTATCTTCTTCCTGTCCGGCTCTGCTTGACTCTGACCGCGGCCCGGGAGCCTCCTCTTACCTCACGTAGACCGTAGAGCGCCAGGCCGGGGACATGAAGGTGACGGTGGATTTCGAGGAGTGTCTGAAGGACTCGCCCCGGTTTAGGTAACATTGTGTGTCTATGTAGCGCTGGGTGCGGATAGGACTCTGAAACTGGCTGAAAGTATCCTGAGGTCACATGCAGGGGCTCCTAGCGGGGTCACCTGACCTGTGTGCCAGGAGCCTGTACCTGGTCCCAGTCCCCGCTCTTCCCCCCTCTCCATAGACGAGTGAGCATGTACCTGGACCCAGTCCTCTTGCTCTTCTCCCCCTCCTCCATAGACAGCAGTGAGCTGTACCTGGACCCAAGTCCCTGCTCTTCTCCCCCTCCTCCATAGAGAGCAGTGAGCCTGTGGCCATTCTGCTGACACCATGGTATTGTACAGTCAGCAGACACTTCTCACACAGACACTACAAGCGGCAGGCTACCGGACACGGCTACCAAAGTGTTCAGGATGACCCTAAAGTTCCCGCTACGACCCAGGACTGAAAATACATTGTTCACAGCTCTGCTCTAGTGCCCCCTCCCCCCCCCCCCACACTCCTTTAGCTGATGAATTTTGAAAATGTTTGCAGTTTTTAGCAGAACTCTTCTGTTAATTATACGGATTCTGCCATTCTTTAGGGATGTAGCTTTATGTGAATAAAAGCTCTCACCACCCCACCCCCTCCTATTTTGGTGGCAGGTGCTCTTTAGTTATTATCCGATATTTGGGGGTTTTTGAAGGACAATAACGTCTGTCCACTTTAATTCATGTTTATCAGTAAGTCTCTCAGAATTGTTTGTATTTTACAGCGATGAAAGTCTTCTCAGTCCAGTATCAAACTGGAAACGGCTTTAAGGAGGATGTCAAGAATTCTTGACGAAGACATCAGGTAGTAATTCCACTATAGATAGGATAACAAACTAAACATTCTCTATTACACTGTCATTAACAAAAAATACATTCATTTCACAGATCTAATTCCAAACTAAGCCCCTGGAGTAAGTATACAATTTCAGTTGTCACTGATCCAGACTGTAAAGCTTCTGAATATGGTTCAGATTCTTTTTATGAGTAGCATTGTGTCTGCAACTGCAGACACTCTGCCTACTCCCAGGGACGGCTACAGGTTCAGTTTGGGGGGGGGGGTGCCCCCCCTGGGCGGATAGAGCCTCAAGTGGGCCCCTTAACAGCAAACTCAGGTGGCGGCAGACCATGCCATCTGAGCGCAGACACAAGTAAGAGACAATCATATTTACAATTACATCGGAACACGGATGCCATCGCTGATGTAATTAAATTGTCTGATACGGTGCGTAACCAGCCAGAGGCTGGTGCGCTGTAGCAGTAGCAGACCATTTCCTTTTAAAACCACATGCATGTTTTACACATCATTTTTACACTCATACAACGTGTCTACAGATTTATACACGCATACCAGTTTATACACATCAAAAGAACAAGCAGTGTATATAAGGTGGGCGGCACAGTGGAAAAAGGGGTTCTGCAACCCGATGGGTTGCAGGCTACGGGTCTGATCCAAGAGACCGCTAGGTTCCAATACACCAAGAAGTTAGCGCACTCAACGTCAGAGTTCAAGGATGTGTATTCACCAGGTGAACGGAAAGCGACGTTTCAGCTAAATCAATTGTAGATATTTTAGACTTGAAATAGCTACATGAGTTCTAGAGTTAGCTGAAACGTTGCTTTCCTTCACCTGGTGATAAACACCTGTGAATCTGACGTGGAGTGCTGCTACTTATTTGGTGAGACATCAAAGAACAACATAAACACAGATATACAGCATATTTACACACACACGCATCGGTATGTACAGCATACACACATCCAATATATACAACATCCAGTATATACAGCATATATACCTACCATCAAATTTACACACAGCACATATGCACAGATATACACACGCATCCAGTATATACAACACATTACACACAGATATAAAGCATATCTACACGCTCCATTATATACACAACACATAAGCACAAATATACCCCCTTTTTTTTTTTTTTTAGTACATATATACACACAAACACATATACATGCATTACATATTAGCAATTATAATCAGCCCAGCTGGATGTGTCACCGGTCGGAACGTGATGGAGCGTCAGAGGGGACCGAAAACATGAGAAGGTGGACAGCCCGGTGAGGTCCCGGGGACAGGGCCAGGAGGAAATGAGGTGCAAAGGTCGGACGGGACGCGCGGTTTGTGGGAGAGGCGGGCAGGGAGGGCCACATGTGGGTGGGTAGGGCAGGGGGCTCTGTACTCTTGGGGCCCCGGCACTTGCCCGGTCAGTCAGGGGCCGGGTGCCGATGCCGGGCACAGAGGTTGCATTAACGCCTCACCACGCGTCATAGACGCGTTGATGAGGCCTCCATTAACCCCCAAAAATAATTGCCATGTGTAAAGTTACGCATAGGCAATTATTCCCGTAGCGCGCCAGGCTGAGCGGCCCGGCGCGCGCTGACAAAGGAGGTAATGTCAGTGCGCGTCACAGCGCGCGCCGGGCAGCCTCAGCAGACACAGTGACATCAGTGTCAGGAGCGACGGAGAGAACCGGAAGTGAGTGACCGGCCCCGGGGGAGAATTGTGGGCTTGCGAGATGATGCTCCCCGTCCATGCTCTACATGCCCGCATGCTGCCGCGGTTATGTGATCGAGGGGACCTAGAGCAGTACTGGGTGGAGTGTGTGACAGTGTTGTGAGTGCGCTGTGTACAGTGTTGTGTATGTGAGTGTGACAGTGTGTGAGTGAGTGTGTACATGTTGTGTAGTGAGTGTGTTACAGTGTTGTGAGTGAGGGTGTTACTTGTTGTGAGTGTGGGTGTACAGTGTTGTGAGTAGTGTGTACAGTGTGTGAGTGAGAGTGTGTACAGTGTGTGTGGTGAGTGTGTTACAGGGTTGGTGAGTGAGTGTGTACAGTGTTGTGAGTGAGTGTGACAGTGTGTGAGTGAGTGGTACAGTGTTAGTGTTGGCAGTTGGTTGGAAGTGTCTGTGCAGTGTTGAGGTCTGTGCAGTGTGCGCTGGTGAGTGTCTGGCAGTGTGCGCGGTGTGTGAGTTGTCGGCAGTGCTGCGCTGTGTGAGTGTCTTGCAGGTGCGCTGCTGTGAGTGTCTGTGCAGTGTGCGATGTGTGAGTGTCTGGGCAGTCGTGCGCTGTGTGAGTGTATGTGCAGTGTGCGCTGGGTTGAGTGTCTGTGCAGTGTGGCTGTTGTGAGTGTCTGCTGCAGGTGTGCCTGTGTGAGTGTGCTATGTGTGCGGTGTATTACCAAAATTGTCATACTCTCCTCGGGTAAAAATTACTCCTCAAAAATGGTGAGAGGAGTATTTTACCCTTTGGAAAAATGTTAGTGCGACCTCTGCCGGGCTGCTCCTGATTGCATTACAAAAAGCTCCGACAAAAGGGGGGGGGGCACATCCTGCAGAAAGCAGCGTGCAGAGGTTACTGTACAGCTACAGACAGATAAGTCGTTATAGCAGAGTGACGCTGTGTCAGTACATAGTAAAATGTCCAGAGAAGCTAAATAAAAAGTGTAGATAATCATGTCCTTGAGATATAAGCACATTGTCAGCAACAGCATCTACAGCCACAGAGATACATGACGTGTATAATTAAGAGATGCCGGCACATCACTGATTGTAGGAGCTTAAAACTGCAATAAAACATAGTAAAATTGCTGTAAAGTAAGGTTAAAAATTATCTTTATGATGTAAACATCACCAGGGGGATTAAAATTGAGGACTATAATGTGACCTGATCTCTCTTAGCTTCTTAGGGTCTTGGTTTTTTTTTTTTTTTTTTAAAAAGCTTTAAAAAATTAGGCCAAATGAGCCTGTCATTGCCGGACCTTGCCCGGTGAGCTGTAATATCGCTGACATGTGCAGTGAGAGCCTCGTTAGAGCAGATACAGCTAATGCCACAAGGGCGGCAAGGCTTGCAGCGGGTGAGATGTTCTCTGAAGGGATGGAATTCGGCAGGGGGCTAACGTGATCCGTGAGCAGACATTTTTATTTTTAATTCACCAGCCCCCCGGGACTTCAGGGGGGGACTTTGGCATTGAAGCCATGTATGTACTCTTTAATGCCTTTATTATCTGATGTATAATCACACAAACATGAAAAAGGGCATATACTATTGTCATGTTATGGGCTTTTGGAAGGGTAATCCCCCAAAAATAGCACCTTGGTGACAGGTTACCATAATGTTTTGGTACTGTGTGAAGTGACTAGGCCTGCGTCACGCAAACAAGGAGGGGCTGGCAGGGCTTGGCAATGTGGCACTTCTGGCGCTGTACTGATCATCATACATTTTAGTTAAAATGCAGATGTGATCGGCCAAGCTCCTCCTGTTTCAGGTTGACTTGCGTCACCAATCAATGGAGGTCTGACTGCACCCCAATCATTAAAGATCAGGGGTTTGTACTTGTGGAAAAGGACAATAAGGCACATGCACAACCAGAACTGCATGCCACTCAGCTATTCTCGCTCGGTCCCAGGAATGGCTAGTTGAGTCGCTAGTGAATAGAGTAAGGGTCGGCAGGTACTTGCGAATTCTTAATTTTCCTGATTGCAGACCTCTTGCTATGTAATGCAGCAAGCCTCTGACAATCTACACTATAAAGAGACCTTTGTGAACTAAAATAACATAGGAACTATGCAGATAGCACAAGTAGCTGTAAGTAAGTAGGCATTTTTATCTAGATCTCAATGAATTTTCTTGTTAAGGTTGGGGAGAGAGCAGAAGCTTCGAATGCTGTGTATCGTGAACAGCGTGTAGTATATCCTCCGGGTACCTATAGTGATGGGTTACGGGGTTTTACAATGCAGAATATCTGATGATACATTACACATAATATATATATATGTGTGCGTGATGTATATATATATAGTATGTGCTATATATGTATGTATACTACCAAAAAGTCCATAGCGTGGACGGGATATAAGTGCCAAAAAGGTGTGGGTGCCATCCATGGCCTTTTAGAAATAATTTTTTTAAAAATGGAAGCATCTCCAATAATTTTGAGTGAAAGAAGGTCTGAGGGTCTTGGGAAATAAGTCAACTTTTTTAGATGAAATTATTGAGAGAGCCTGCAATTTTTGCGAATTGATATATATTTACCGTATTATTAAACTAGAGATTTTAGACCACTAAAAATCCATTCAGTTGACCATCAATCCCGGAATTGTATATAATAGTTACCATGGAAGACCGGTTGTGATCCGTGTCTGCGGTGGTGGGGTGGTACGGACGTAAGGAAACGGTCTTCTTCGACAAGGGAATGGATGACTCAGATAGTAAATAGTAATCGATATTTTGGATAGCGCCATCATATTCCACAGAGCATGTGTGCCTGTCCATGTCACATTTAATGTTTTGGCAGATTAAGATGATCACCTGAGGACACCATTGTTAACCACTGAAAACACTGAAAATCATAAAAAACCCAATGAATAGTATGTCATGTGTTCGCAGAGGATTGTGCACAGGGGTTCATGGGTGCTCACTACTGCCTGTCAATGATTGTGGGGAAATTAATCATTTTTTTTAAGTGCATGTGAACCGCGATGAAATGTCAGCGACCTGTAGGTGGTGCTAAATTGGGGCATCAGCACCCCCTGGTGGCCAGTATTTGAGGGCTGGAATCCTACAAAATCAAAATAATAAACCAGGGGCAGTTATCCTAGATCCAGACACCGTTGATTATGGTAATCTTCGTTATTATTGTACCCATGGTACTCTTTTTTTCTAAAATCAACATTAAAGTTATGATCTAATGAGCCAGAAGGCTCTGGGCTGTTAACAGAAGCCCCTTCCGCTCTGCAGTTTCACAGGCTGTTACTCTTTATGACCAACCCCCTCTGCTCCAACAGCATCCCACCCCTTCCCCCCATCCTCATCAGCTTGATGTAAAACTCATAAGTAAGAGTGAAGTGCCCACAGCATATAAAACTTAAAAATTTAGCGAAATACCGTAGCAGGTGAGTACAACGCAAGAATAAGGTGTGTCCGAAACTGTTAATTGGGAGCTCACAGTGGGAAGACATAATCACGAAACCCCCTAAGACAAAGGTTGTCCCAATTGGGTTTTTTTGTTAATTGTACTACATTTAGAAATTTATTAACTTACTAACCCCTGGAAGTACAATTTATCCAGCAGATAACAACCTCAGAGAAGCCTGGTGCGGAAATATAAAAAGTTATGATTGGAAGGTAGGGAGTTACAAACAGAAAACCAAAAAAAAAAAAGTGCCAGGTGTTCAGAGGTTAAATGGTGAAAGTGTTGAAAAACTTCTCTAAAAATCTGTTGAATTCAGTAATCCTTCAAAATTAAAGGTCAGAATTTAAAATGGATTTTCCTCCTGTTTCTGTCTGCAGGCTCACGGCCTCCCTGCCACCGGCTGCTACTGCAGAACATATTAAGGAAACCCCTGGCGTATATGAGGAAAGTCAGGTAGGTAGTGAAACGCCATTGGTTATCATTAATCAGGTATTGTTCACTTCTCGCCGTTGTTCCGGGCTTTTAAGCAATTTTTTGGAGCAGGCTTACATTAAAAATGGAAGCCCAGTCTAAGCGTATGTGTTCATGAGGTGCGGAACAAAAATAATCATTTACTGTGAAAATGCAATTTTCCGACTGAACTGGCCAAAGACAGTTGGTGTTTATCCCAAAATTGTTGTTTTCTCTGTTTGTGTTTTTCTGAGAGAGATTAAGGTGGACCTGTCAGCTGGGGTCTGCTGCCGGATCTGAGGGCAGCGGTAGTAGGCAGAGGAGCGGGGGCACTTGTATATAGCTTATACAGAATTATTTCTAATTAGGCTTTTCAGTCATCTTTTAATGATCAGCGCCGCAGTTCTTCACACTCGTCAGTGGTTGGCAGCTCTCCTGGTATAGGGACTGTTTTAAACTTTGATAAAGTTTACTTTCCCCTCTGTATCATCAAGTCAAGTTAAAACTTATAAAAAAACAATTGAACATTTTCCTGTACTATTTTAGATTTAACAAAAAAAAAACTTGCATTTATTTTAAAAATTAGGGATTAAAATGGGGGAAAAATCTATGTATAATGTATAAGAGTGTAGGTATGAAAGTCCGCTAAAGGAATTTGCAACCATCGCATTGCAGTCACAAAATTTATGTGTGAATGTTAGCCTGTTGTGATGTGGGCCGGTAATACAGGAGTCTCGCATCAACAATGTATGAGGTTGGGGAAAATCGGGACTCTCCTTGTCAATCAACTGTGTGTGGGTGGTGTGGGTAGTCGGGACTTAATATCAATCACTGTTGGGTGCGGAAGCAGTAATCGGGACTCGCTGTCAATCACGGGTGTTTGCGGGCAGGGTAATAAGACTTTTCGTGTCAATCAATGGTGGTGGGGGGAGTAGGTAAGAGTAATCCGGACGCTCACTATCAATCACTGTGGGTGGTAGGTAAGCAGGGACTCGCAATATCAATATTTGTGTTGTGGGGAGGGGGTATCAGGACTCTCAAGAATCACTGGTGGGCGAGGGTAATACGGAATCTCACTGCAACACTGTGTGTGGCTGAGGGGTGGAGGGGTAATCAGGACTCTCATGCCAATCACTGTGGTGGGGCGGAGTAACAGGAATCTCACTGCCAATCACTGTGTGTGGCTGAGGGGGTCATAAGGACTCTCATGCAATCACAGTGTGGGTTGGGGTGGTTGGGTAATCAGGACTCTCACTGCCATCATTGTGGTGGGCGTGGTAATCAAAGACTCTCATATCCATCACTGTGTATGGGAGGGGTAATCAAGAATCTCACTATCAAATCACTGTGTTGTGGGCGTGGTTAATCAAGACTCTCCAATATCAATTCCACTGTGTGCCGTGGGGGGTCAGGACTCTCAATGGAAACACCTGCTTTCTTTTATAGCCTTCTCTCAAATGAGACAGGAGTAATCAATTGAAAAGCTCATTAAATTGATGTTTGGGAAATGTCAATATAATATTGTAAATAAACTACCGGTTATCTGATATGGATACAAGCACTACGATGTGGTGATTATTATTCATACTAGTTATTACTTTGACTATTTTATTGATCATATTGTTTTATCTTTATTTGTTTTTTTTTTGTTTTTTTTTTTTTTAAGGCAAGCTGAGGAGAGAGAAGAGGGTCCTGAAGAGCATGAACAGTAGTGTACAGAGCCTCAATGTTCCTCTGCACATAAGGTACAGTGTCAGCCTGCATTGGAGTGTTCCGTGTAATCTATAGTAACCAGCCATTGTTATGTCTGTTATCTATTGTCTGTTATTACATTGTTTATGCTTTTATTTATTACATTGATTGATGTACTTAAGTAATTACTTTAAAATCCAGGCAATACAATGGGTTTGCCCATAAAAGAAGTTCTCAAATCTTAGTCCTTAGTGATCCACATTATAAATGGTAACTTTAACCATTACTTTGTTCATTCTACTCCATGCTTTCTGTTATCCAGCATCAGCTAGCTCAGTAATGGTTCAAGCTGTGTGGGCGTGGGCCTGGACTATGCAGCACATGGTTGACCAGAGCAGGCACTTCCCGTTCCTCTGGATGCAGCGCTCCCTGCTGAACTCCCTGCTGCTGCTGCAATGACATTTCCTAATTAATGACAGGGTGTTTTGTAGCTAAACTTTTATTTTAGTTTAAACTATTGCTAATAAAATCTGACGTAGAAAAGAGACACATACATAAAGAAAAGAGGTGTCCCAGCCGGGATAACAAGCTCTATGACAAACCTAAAGGCCTTTACACAGCAGTAAGGGCAGGAGTCTTAAATTTAATGCTTCTACTGTGTTATGGAATATCCTGGGAAGAAGGAAGGTAAGCAGGAGGATGAAGACATATATGAATAAAATCTCTAGACAAAACACGCCTGTGCTCAGGGGCGTAATTGAGGGGGTGCAGAGGTGCGATGCACCCGGGCCCAAGAGGTTTAGGGGGCCATTATGGTGTCACTTTCACATATGAAAAGACTATTATATAAACCATAATTATGTAGGGGGGCGGCACAGACTTTGCATTGGGGCCCCCCATCAGTTCTAGTTCGACACTCCTGTTGCTGAGTGCATTTGAGTTCCCGACAGCAAACTGTTAGTTACAACCCATCCGCTTTAAGTCTTCTATTTCTAAGAAGCGGGCGGGTAGTTCACAGTGGCGCTAGTTGTTCTGGTAGGACTGCATGTGTTCCAGGAAATCTGGCCATGGCTGCCGGACAATAGCGTTGGGGAACGACGCCCATAAAAAGACTGTCACAGAGTTGTAGATCTTACTGAGATGCATCATTTGCATCATTTCCTAGACTAAAGCTGTGGCCAATCTCACCGCTAACAACAACCCCCAGTAGAAACTTTGTTGATCTTCCTTCATTCCTAATAAGAAAGAAACCAACATAGGCTTGTTCCACAAATGAGCGATTGGAGCTCTGCCATAGTAACATGTGAGCCACTAATGGCATTAATGTGCCAGTTCTGTGTTTTTTTTTCCCTTTTACAGCAGAGGGGGCACATGTGCTTCTCCTATAAGAGAAGAGAGTACCCACGGTCCTATAGAGACAGAAAGGGAAGCGGCAGCTTAGCGGAAGAAAAGGTCTAGGCACGCTGCTGCAAAAGCTACCTCTGTAAACCTGCGCACCAGTTGCCGGGCCCGGATGAGCTTAGTTCCAACAGTACAGGGCACATGACATTCAAAGCTAATGCCTTGGAGGGACGGATGATAACCTGGGGAAATTGGAAATTATACTGTGTGGGCGCAAAAGGTGGGATTTTAAGAACAAATAAATTTGGCAAGCCGCACCACGTTGTGCCCTCTCTGCACTGCGAATCTTGGGAGGTATACATACATTATACAGGGACTTGCTTCTTGTAAACCCACAGTGGCAATATTCTAGATGATGGGGTTAATGTATGCAGTATATAGGGATTTGTTTTGACTTTTAATATCTTTCAGAGGCTCCTGATGAGCAGAAAGAAGTGTTAATAAGGGGAACGAAATGGGAACGATGAACCAGGGACTGTGTATAATAATGTAGAGCAGTCAACTATTCTTAAAATGTTATAACCACCAAAATCTAGATAAAGAATAGTGCAATGCAATTTTATACCCACACACAGCCAGATTTTTACTATGAAAAACATTTGCTTCGGAGTTAATTGTATAACTCTCTGTTGAAAGCCCACAGATGTAATAAATCTTCATGTGGCGCCCTTATTTGGCACAGTAAATGTGGGTCGGTTCTGTCATGACATTTATAGTGACATGACTTCAACATCTAATCATTGATTATATTGGGAGGATTAGATGTAAACTTTCACTTGCTTGTTTGGCAGATTCCGTATTGCAGGCCAAATCTGTTCAGTTGGTTCCCTGTAAATGCTTATTTAAAATAGTTGCATGTCCTATTTTGCGAAGCAGACACATTTGTCCCCGGCACCAGGACCGCAAAGTTTCGTGGTATTCTGACAAATAGTTCTTGTGAATTATTCCATGGACACGGATCCCAGGTTTGCCAACAAGTCTGGTAGCAACCCAATATAATATAAGTTGTTACTCTTGTTGATGACTGATTTTTTGCCTAGTTATTGTTACCATGGTTAATTTAATTTTTTCTTCCTCGAGACTTGAGTCTTATTTTAGAACCTGTGTAGGACGACTAAGGGATTTCCTTGAGGTATGTAGGTATTGTTATAGTTAAAAAACATCATTCACAGTGAATCATATTGCACTTAGAACTTAATTGTGCTTTAAAGGACATCTACCACCGGATGAAGGATTGTAACCAAGCACACTGAAATACTGGTGTGGCCCCCTCTGGAGAATCTACTCTTCTTCAGCTTGCTTATGCCCGGGTTTTTTACAAAAGGTTTTAAATCATGCAAAGAGTCTCAGGAGTCAGACTGCATAGGCATTAAGGAACCTGGAGGCCCTTCAGGCTCATTTGCACAATGAAAGCCTCTTTTTTTCATAATAACCAAGGGTCTCAGAAATCGAGGCTACAGAGCAGCAGGTTCCTGACGAGGATCACACATCAGTTGTCAGTGTGCTGTTTACATCCTTTATCCGGGGTAGATTCCTTTAAAACGAAACTTACCTTAGGAATCTTACAATCAGAGTTGATCTTATTGTAAACTCCTTCTGCCTAATGTGGAATTTAATAGTGCTGGAACCTACATACCCTACTGTTCTTGTAGCTTATGCATTTGGTTTTTAAGAAAACGGGCTGTAAATTAGAAAATGAGCATGGGATGGGCTCAGGTTCCATAACTCTTTTGGAGCCTGAGCCCTGCGACTATTTGATAATTTTAAAAACCTTAAAAAAAAAAAAAAAAAACCAGGGCATAGAAAATAAAAAAGAATATCGTCTGCCAGAGGCGGAACACACAGTAGCAAATTGTGCTTGGTTTCAATCCATGATTCGGTGATGATTATAGATGTCCTTAAAAGAAAAAGAACACTTACTTACCCGCTCTGCTCTTCGTTGCTTTGTAATTCAGTCTCTACCCGATAGAAGTTGCCGGAGGTCACAGGACCATCTTAATCCAATTCCGTTTTCAACCACATAACCACGGTGTTGTCCCCTATTTTGTGTTGTTTCCGTCCTGAGACCGGAGGAAAAGTCCCATAAACCCCAGAATCTTTAAGTTGGAGCAGGAGATGGAAAGTAAAATGGAGTGACACGGGAATCTAGTATGTGGTTAATCTCAGTCTGAGTCTGCGGATAATGAAAACAGACTATGTCAAAGTGTATTATAGTGAACCTGCTATTAAAAAAAACCATCTATATGATTGCGCTTTACAATAGGGAGAGTAGGGAAATCTGAGCGTAAGATCGGAAGAGTTGAGAAAAACAGATGGTGAAACTTTTTTATCATCCTAATAACAAATATGAATGGAGTACCTTGTTATTCACTTGTAGGTATAATTACCTTGCAACCTAATTATGAAAGGGGGAGAAGAAAACTTTTAGAAACTCATCTCGGTTTAATCCAAGTGCCACTAAAAATAAGGATATCCAGAACTGTACGTAGCAATCGCTATAACATTATCATTCTCATATGTGAGCAATTCTGGATTATATATCCTTTTAGGTTTTTTTTTTTTTTTTTGGTGTTATTTTTGTTCAAAAATTTTTATTTTTTTGCTCTGCAAAGTGCTACGTGTACATGCAAGATATTAAAGCCATGGCATCGGATCACAATTATTTCAAGATCAAAGAAACATTTTGAAAATGATTGAAATTTGGCAGACTGGAGTAGTATTTTATCTGTTACTTTCTAAAAAATGTCTGAAATTCTTATGCAAAGCAACCAAATTTTGCATTTGGCTGAATCTACTCAGGACCCTCCAGGTTTTTATGTCAGGGGTGTGAAGTATTGAGCACCAGAAGAATTCTTAATAGACAGTTACCGGACTTGAGGCCTGTACTGGATTAGGTTCAAACAGGTTGAACATACAGATGGCATCTTCTTCAGGAAAGTTGATACTAGTGGATAAAAGAGTTATGGTGATGTTGATTGAAGGGCCCGAGAGACCAAAAGGACACGTTCACTTACAGGCTGGTTTCAGCGATAGGCAAACCTTTTTAACTCCCATTGGGAAAGTCTATCGCCAGTTGTTAAATAGAAGAAGCTCTGACAACGTCACAGAGCGCTTACAGGCATAAGGAGGGGGAAATTGAGGGGGAGGCTAATGAAACGGCAGCAGAGGAGGAGGAACCTCCCAAAAACTTGCAGCAGTAGTATCAGTAACTCTAAAAGTTGCAGGCCAGAAGAAGGAGGAGGAGCCTCTTAAAACATCACAGCCAGCCATAAACATGTGTCACGTGTGGAGAACAGATATGGACTCTATTTCCATGGGAGTAAAGTAGTGCGTAGTTAAAAGAGCATTACCTGTGTACTGTCGTTCGTTAATGTATAAGTCTTGGAAAGTGTGAAAGCTTATTGGTCTTTTACTCCAAGTTAGTAAACTACAATCAGTCTGTTCGCTGTTATGTGGAAAAAAGATAACCTCCGAAGTATGTGAAAAATGAGGAGAGAAAGGTCATATTTTGCCGAGTTATCCCACTATTAGAGGCTGCAGTGGCAGTGCCCTTCGTGTCTCTATCTTTGCTCTATAATACCGATACACAGCTTTTAATGTAATATAAGAGTCTCCACTATTGCGTGGATTCAGGCTTTGTGGTTTTGTGATATTCAGAACTGGCATAGAAGCAGTTAATGGACAAAGTTGGTTAACTTAGATCTGCAGATATAAAGACAGTATCCCACGATTTATTGAACTTCCTGTATCGGGGTCTGTAGCTGGCAGAAACCGGAGATTTTAACAATAATACAAAGAGAGCATGTTTCAAATCCTCAGAACGGAAAAATAGAGGTATCGAATTGAATACCACCCCGGCAGACTCTAAAAAGGTTGTGTTTCAGACAAAAATGACTTTTCCTGCTAATATTCACATGGAGTTACGGAATATAAAAGTAATTATTCATACCCTTCCAAAAATTTGTAACAAGATCCCTTTAAACTATGGCAGCTTCAGGCAATTGAAAATCTTGACCCGTATAAGGCATCAGTCACAGGACCGTTGTGCTAACCTGAGCTGGAACGTGATGAAAGGGGGGTGAACGCTCCTCAACCTCCCCTGTCCAGAGAAAAGATGAGCAAAGTCCGTCACAAATCAGGTAGGGACACTTGCTCATTGTCCAACATCCCCCAGGAGGGCCTAGCCTTATTGGCCTTGGGGGCAGAGGATTCCTTTGATACCTGAGTGGCTGGCTGAGCACGGCTAGCGATCGTTGGGTCATGGTGCTGGGTCTGGAGGACAGGCCTCTCCACGCTGGCAGGTATCTGACAGGTGGATTTGTAAGAAAGGGTGAGAGACTGCAGGTTGAAGGATGTTTCTGCCTGGGGGCAACCATGATGTGAGGTGTAGGGATCCCTGGGGGTGATGGTAGTAAGTGGGGCGCCCTAATGTTAGCAGCTCTACACAGGGATCCATTTGGAGTCCAGAGGATGTCAATCATAAAATTCACATTCCTTATTCATGGAACACGCACAACAGAAGGAACAGTTCACTCGTTAAGTGCTGGTGGTTGGTGTTCGGCAGGTTGCTCACAGCTTGGTTATAGGGACTCAGGCGGGAGTGAGGGGTGGCTCTGGTATAGCTAAGGGGCCGAAGGAGTGCTGTGTTCAGTGGCCTATGGACCTCTCTCAGACGAGACACTCAGGAGAAAGATCCAGTATGATGGGTAGTTCCAGAACGAGCTGGCACGAAGAGGACGGCTATCATGCCCCCTTTACCAGATAAAATTGGGTGGTTTGTTAAAAGTAGATTGGAATGGAACGTACTTGCGATTCAGGGGAAAGAAGAGCCAGCTCTTCTTAGTGACAGAGCCTAATGATCCTGCTCATTAAGAAGAGCCGATTTCCCATCGCTAAGCCCAAAGCCTTCCACCAAGGGCTTTAGAACCTTTCTAGGAGGTGTCCAGTTCAGGTTATCAACAGAATCTGGTACAATACAATCATAAAAAAACATTGATTGGCGTCACAATAATTAACATTACTCTCAGAAGATAAAAGCAGCTGCAGTACCATGGAACCAGTAGATTGCCAGAAGATACGGGGGGGAATCTCTTATTAAAGGAAAAAAACTCTTTTTCCTGGAAAGGGGTGGCCTATGACACATACAGTTACATGTTATTTGGCCATACTTCTTCTAATTAGAAGCCAGTAAGGTTCACAATTTCGTATCTAAACCCATTCGGGGTGGATGTACAGATTCCAGGCACTGTGACTGTAGTAGTAATCATCTTAGGATTTGTTATCCATGGACTGCTTCC
>WNYA01001089.1:8216-65941 GCA_019512145.1 Engystomops pustulosus
CCTCTCTCCTCAGCTTCTCCGCTAAAAGGGCCATCAGAGCGGGGTCCGCCATAATACTTGCGGGTCCAGGATCTCTTGAGCGCGGAGCAGTCAAAGAGGCAGGCTAGCTCCGCGCTCAAGAATAAATATCCTGGCCCGATGCCCCCCAGTGGCCAGCGGAACTCGCTGGCCACCAATGAAAATTAAATTAGAGGAGGAAAGAGGAGGGGGAGAGCAGGAGGGACCGTGCCCCTTAAAGGAGAAGAGCACGGCCAGTCCTGCAGCCCCCCAGCTTATACAGCCTGCGGGCTGAGCAAACTCTGCTGATATGTCTGTGTTTATTGCTGCCAATGTCCATGATATTACTAATCCCTGTGTTGATACCTCTGTGTTTGATAATATTCCAGGGGAAGGGGCTTCACCATCTGTCTGGGATGTTGTTATAGAGCAGTCAGAGCAGTGTACAGAGGCTGGGGACATAGAGGCTGATGGTGGGGAGGAGGTGGCACAGTCCAATGCTCAGGACTTCCCCCCTTTAGTTCCTGATATTAGTGCAGACCCTCCTAGTTCAGGTGCTCAGCAGCCCCCACAGCACCCCCAGTCACAGCGTGGTACCGGTCCAGACCAGACCTCCTCTGGCAACGCCTGGAGCCGGGGTGCACCATCCTTTATGTCTGGCTCACATTACACCAGCAGGCTTTTAAGAGGAGGAACGTGGTGAGATTTAGGCACAGAGGGGCCAAGGAAGACCTACCTGACCGGAGGTTTGTTGTGAGATCTCTGCTATGTGACCAGATGGGTTTCTCGCCAAGTGACATCCTGGCAGTTATAAATCTCCCCGATCGCCAGGGATATGACGTGAGCTTTAAGCTGATGTGTAACCTGGACCGGTTTTGGGCCATCTTCCCCAGGTTTAGAGATGCAGAGGGGTGGAATACTTTCAGCTTCATCCCCATCTCTAAACTTGGTCCAGTCACTGTCACAGTCATCTTCTGGAATGAGTCTGTTCCCCAGCAGGATATTGTCATCTGGCTCAAGAGGCACTGTGACCTCATGTCAGAGCTCACCAAGACCCGGGATGAGGACGGGATCTGGACAGGAGGGTGGAAGGTCCTGGTGAAATTAAGACAATGGGGGTCATTTACTAAGGGCCCGATTTGCGTTTTCCCGAAGTGTTACCCGAATATTTCCGATTTGCGCCGATTTTCCCTGAATTGCCCCCGGGTTTTTGCATTGCCCCGCACACGCTCGGATTGTGGCGCATCGGCGCCGGCATGCATGCGACGGAAATCGGGGGGCGGGGCCGAACGAAAACCCGACGTATTTGGAAAAACCGCCGCATTTAAAAACGGAAAATGTGTCGCTTGGGACGCACTTACCTTCACTTGGTCCGGGTCGGTGAATTTCAGGGCATCCGGGTGCTTTTCAGCGCAGCAGCACCACCTGGTGGACGGCGGAGGAACTACCTTGATGAATCCCGTCCGGACCCGAATCCACCGCAGAGAACGCGCCGCTGGATTGCGAATGGACCGGGTAAGTAAATCTGCCCCAATATAACAACATAACCCAGCATCTGCCCAACTCCTTCTTCATTGGCCGGGAGAAGGGAGACCAACCACCGAGCAACACCAGTACCAGACCAACCACCGAGCAACACCAGTACCAGACCAACCACCAAGCAACACCACACTAGTACCAGACCAACCACCAAGCAACACCACACCAGCACCAGACCAACCACCGAGCAACACCACACCAGTACCAGACCAACCACCGAGCAACACCACACCAGTACCAGACCAACCACCAAGCAACACCACACCAGTACCAGACCAACCACCAAGCAACACCACACCAGCACCAGACCATGAGCTTGTACAGAAGAGGGCAACACCAGTGGTGCGCAGGGGGGGCAAAGGGGGACACAACCTGGACAGAAGAGGAAAACCACAAGTCACCGGCATCCGGTAATCGAAGAGCCAAGCCTGGACACCTCTAAGGTTGATGAGTGCAGTGCAGGCACCAGCAAGTCCCATATGACATCTCCTTGCAGAAGGACTGTGGACACAAATCAAGGAGGTAACACAGCAGCAGCACAGCAGAGCTCCCAGGTGACGGCATGAGCAGAACAATCAGACTATGCTGTGCCAGTTTATGACTGAAAGTATCAATGTTAAACCCAACAAAAAATACCCTGCGCCCCCTTTCCCCAGAAACCAACACAACTACAATTTGGGTTAAAAACTGGGGGTCGGCCACAGGTTTATCTTTACATAACAAATAAGGATCTTGTGGGAAGACCTGACCCTTACACTAACTTCACCTTGCATGACTGGCCCGCCCTCCGCGGGGAGGGATGTCCTAGAGTTCCGTAGGTGATTAACTAACGCCCGAGAGGGTCAGATTCACCACAGGCCAATTAGGAGAACGTGTAACACCCTTACACTGTGCTCGAACCCCACACAAGAGGAATAAGGCTATTCTCAATGGCGGTCCTGCACCCAGAGAGGAAAGTACCAGGCCGATGTTCATTCAGGGGAACACCGTCATCCTCATGAGGCCTGCTTATTCCTTCCAGCTGCCGATGCCGAACCACACACACACCTGGACCGAACCAAACGTGCCACCCGCTATTCAGCAGACGCCGCTCGCTCTTTCTGATGGGCCTAGTCGGGGGTACGGGCACCATTCCAGCTGCCGTGCGGCACGATTCCGCCCACTCCCACCCCACGTCGTTGAAGACGGGTGCGACCGTCAAAGTCAACTTCATAACTGAAATTAAATTCGCCGAAACGTGTTGTTGAAACATGTCGTTTCCTCCGGCATGCCTACCCGCCCCGTCGGACCGGGAAGACTTGGGATCGCACTCTTCCGGTAGATTGCCGCCCCCTTTCGGCCCTGATTCCTCCAAGACAGGTCGCTTGGTGACCCCACGTTTTTAACCTCCCGGCCTAAACTGATCTGCTCGCCGCGCCGCCATCCAATCCTCTCTAAGAGTGGCGACCAGCCCCAACCCCTAGCGCCGGTGACACCTAAAAAAGAAAACACAGTTGAGCTCCCAACAACAAGTTGGGCCGAACACCTCCCCTTGTGCCTCAGATTTCCATACTGGCCCTGCGATTGATATCACATGCAGCCAGCAGCATTGCTCGCCGTGCAGTGGCCCCTCGACAAATGCAATGATCGCTCCCAACTCGCTGCCGGGATCCCCGCCAGGGCCGCCGCTCTCTAACCCCCCGCACCTTCACCTTGAAACCTGGTCAGGGGGGCACACCCCTCTGCCTGGCACAACAAGGCCCGGGGCCGGACGCAATAATTACGACCCCGTACCTGAACGGACCCAATGGGCACCACCTTTTCCGCCCGGACCAAACACCCGCGCCCATATCTGTCTTTGCTGTTAATACACCTTTGCACAAAATCCCAAATAAGCCGAACCATCTCCATTCTCCCAAGCCCCGGACCATCTGCGCGCGCCCTACCTCGCTAATTGCATGGCCCCGCAAAGAACGCTAGCTAACCACCCGACCCACAGAGAGCACGCAAAACTTCTCACCGGTTGAAGGTCTCGTCCACGGCGAATGCCCATAAGCGTTGCCGCCAAGTCAAGAAATGGTCTAGGGAATCCCGGAGAACCATGGCGCCTTGCACCTCCAACTCCGCAGCAAGAAAAGAACCATGCAACATCTTTAGTTCCCATTGAATTACCCATTTCCCACAACCAACCGACCCGGCCAATCGTTTTTTAATTCGCACCTGTGATCCAGATTAGATGCAACCCGTACCCGCAGCCCACGGACTACCCCGAGTCTCTACCGAGCACAGCGAAACCGACTGGCTATTAGCTACTGTTACCCGACGATCCCTCGTTCCTCCGAAGCCAGCTGTACCACTGACCCCACGCCTTACCAGGCTGTTCCAGGTGCTCTCCGCCAACGAGGATTGGATCACGGTTGTTCAACTGTTCACCCCCAGGTCCACAGGAAGGGAGGGCAGGGGGGACCCCTCCGGGCCGCCAGGGGTGGAAATCCCTGAACGCTTGTAGCTGAAATGAGATAACCCATCGCAACCACATTCAACTCGCCAGGAACAGCCTAGCCCTGAAGATATATTCAACTGCAAACACGAGAACAAATGTTAAAAAGCAGGGGCCAAAAAAGGAACCTGCAAAGACACTGGAGGTGAGACCATCAGGGCCCGGACCGACTCGTTGTCCGACCAAAAAACGAATCCTTTATTTGCCCTTCATGACCCCAAAGTTCCACAGCCATACAATCGGAAGAGTTCTAGCAAGGTCAAGTTCTTTGTGCAAGTCCATCTCCAAACCACTGCGGGGTGGCCCCCCCCACGCCTTCCGTGAAATCCATGTCCTCTCACACCCACAACATCCCCCACGCAAGCTCACCCCCTATCTCTGAGTCCGTATATAAACTGTAAGTCAGCGTTTTGTCAATCTCGTGCTCAAGAAATGCCGACACACAGATCACACTCCAGTCAAAAAGGACCTCCCATACCGCAAATCGTCTTTCAAACCGCCGTGCCATCAAACGGATTATGATGATATGGCGTCGGAACACCGCCGTAGCCAGCGACAACTCTGTCCTGGCAAAACTACCATGGAAACAATTCTGCACGCCAAAAGCAATTGGCCCAGCACAGCGGCAGTCCTGCAAGGGTCCACTTCTATAGGGACAAAGGACAAGTCAATGTCACCCCGCCAACACATTCCAATTTATCAGCAGGGGGATGCGAGTCATCTTTCTGCGTCAATCAAAATACCCAAAAAAGGGGTCAGAGGTGAGTGGGACCTTACGTCTTCTCGGCTGACAAAGGAACACCGAAAAACTTGCGATAGTGACGGACCGGTGCAATAGCTCAGCAATGTGAGAGTCCTTCGGACCACAAACAAAAAATCATCAATATGAATGACCAATCGAACCAGCCTCTAAACGAAGAACCCACCAAAAAAACTGCCAAACATTTCAAAAAAACCTAAAGGAATAGAGCAACCATCGGAAGGCACCATGTCCACAAGAGAAAAATCGTTAGATTCTGCCACCCAGTAGATGATGAAAACGGATGGATGCACCGGGAGGAGGCGGAAAACCGACTCAATGTCCGCTTTAGCCATAAGGGCCCCCGGACCGGCTTTGTTCAACAAGAGGACCGCTGTGTCAAAGGAAGTGTAAGAAACAGGCAACACTGTCTTTCCCTTTCTGTATCTCTTCCTTTCTCTCCTCCCTCTGCTTGACAGTGTAGAAAAAGCCACCTCCTCTGGGGACTACCATCAGTGATGAATCACCCTCGGAATAAGACAAAGGGTGTATCAGGCGAAACTTACCGACTCTTCTTGGGCCCAACCCAGCGGAGAGAACCGCAAATTCTCTCAAAGGCGGCCAAAAAGCGGGCCCGCCATACTGCCCAACACAAACATAACTGAAGCAAACGCAGTCGCTTTGACGCCCATCCAACCTCCGGACTCGCCGCCTAAGCGAGCCGAAAACTTCTGTATATCTCCACCAAGACGAACCTCCATGGCAATTTATGTGCAAGTATATATATATCCAATACACAAACATGTCCGCAAAGGCTTGAAGCCAGTTGCCAAAGGTCTTGCGACTTAGGTCTTGTAAGCACCCTTCTCAAAAAACGCTTGATCCTTTCTACATGTCCAATGACAGGAAGATAACAATGTCCAATATCAATATATTTCAAAATTAACAATTTTCTCCCGGAGGTCAGGCAGAAACCGGTGCCCAAAGGAGATACGCCACAAAACAAGGAATCTCTCCAAGCATCCCAGCTGACCCCGGGCACTGCACAGGCGGCAACGATGTCGCCCCGGGGGATGCCCCGGAGGCACGGCCTCCATTCGCCACAACCGCCTTAAGGTTGCCCACAAACATCATTCACAGCATAGAAGACTTTTCATGCGTCTCACAGGATAACTTCACCCGCGGAGGAAACGACCTGACTGCAGGACCACGGGGGAGGAGGCGCCATGGGGCGTTAGGCAACGTGAGGATGGGACCGTTGGGGTACCCTAGCTTCCATCTACCCCTGAGGTGGAGAAGGTGTTGCCGTCTCCGCGGACCGCCTCTCTCTGGAACGGGTGTAACACCGCGGAAGAGATGAAGAGCGACTGGGAATAGGTCCGGCCCCAGCTGGTTCTTACCAGACGACTGCTGTCTCTGTCACGAGACCTGGACCGCTTACGGCTTCACCCCAGTTGAGATGGGAAAAGGAAAGGGAAGATCGGGATCGTTGTCTACACCGTTCATCCGGGCTTGCGGCGAGGACCCAGCCCTCGAGCGGTACCAGCGATGCGGAATCCGAACAGCGCAGGACCACGGGCTGGGGGAGTGATGAACCCCCTGTTGCGCCGGGTCCGCGGAAAGTCGCCGCGAACAGCGTGCCGGTGATCCGCGGATTCATCACTATTCGACCCCCCTCACCCGCCAAGGCAGGACCCAAGGGGTGAGAGGGGGGCGGGGGGGTGAATTGAATGTGGGACAAAGTGGGGTGCTGTGGTGCCTGGTTGCAAAACGGCATGTGTGGTCAGAACGCGGGGGACTGTGTCAGTAGGGGTTTGACTGTATTACTGCTGGACCCAGCCCAAAAACCCACCTAGCTAAACGGTCCAGGCTGTTTGGGCAGAGAACCAGCAGGGGGAGAGCAGCTGTCACTGCACTGTGCCTGAAGGCACAGCCAGTTAACTGGGGTCGGTGAGGAGAGCAGGAAGCAGGGTGCCCTGATCGTCTTCCCCGCGCGGGGGGACATTGCCCACGCCTGGCTTCGGCTCCGCATGCTGCGGCCGAAGCGCGGCACTGGCCTTAGCAGAGCGCCGCATTGCGCTCTGCCGGCCGGAACCGGGCCAGGGTTCCGAGACGGAAGCCTGCGCTAGGCTCGAGTTTTGATTGGGGGGGAGGGGGACCTAGCTGCACGGCGCACAACGACCGCGCCGTTGAGGACGGGCAGCAGGGGAACGGGCACCGGAGGAGAGAACAGGAAGAGAGGGAGCGGCTGGGACAGCAATGGAGTTAGCCAGCCGGAAAAAGCCTACTCTCTCTCAGCTTCCTTTAGAAGGGCCATAAGAGGGGGTGGTCCGCCATAATACTGCGGGTCCAGGATTCTCTGAGCGCGGAGCAGTTAAAAGAGGCAGGCTAGCTCGTCGCTCAAGAATTAACTATCCTGGCCGATGCCCCCAGTGGCCAGCGGGCACGTACAAAAACTTTGCTGGCCACAATGAAAATTAAATTAGAGGGAGGAAAGAGGGGGGAGGAGCAGGAGGACGTGCCCTTACAGGAGAAGAGCTACGGCCAGTACTGCAGCCCCCCAGCTTATACAGCCTGGGGTGAGCAAACTCTGGGAATGGTGTGTTTATTGCTGCCAATGTCATGATATTACTAATCCCGTGGTGTACCCGGTGTTTGCTATATTCCAGGGGAAGGGGCTTCACCATCTGTCTGGGCTGTTTGGTATAGAGCAGTCAGCAGCAGGTACAGAGGCGGGGACATAGAGGCTGATGGTGGGGAGGAGGTGGCCCACAGTCAATGCTCGGGACTTCCCCTTGTAGTTCCTGATTTAGTGCAGAACCCTCCTAGTCGGTGCTCAGCACCCCACAGCCCCCCCCGTAACAGGTGGTACCGGTCCAGACCAGACTCCTCTTGACAACGCCTGGAGCCGGGGGCACCATCCTTAGGTCTGGCTCACATGACACCAGCAGGCTTTTAAGCAGGAGGAAAAGTGGGAGATTCTCGGCACAGAGGGGCCAGGAAGACTACTGACCGAGGTTTGTTGTGAGATTCTGCTATGTGACCAGATGGGGTTCTCGCAACGTGACATGCCTGGCAGTTATAAATCTCCCGATCGCCCGGGAGTATGACTGAGGAGCTTTAACGTGAGGTGTAACTGGCACCGTTTGGGGCATCTTCTTCCCCAGGTTTAGAGATTGCAGAGGGGTGGACTAATTTCAGCTCATCCCCTCTAAACTGGTCCAGTCACTGTCACAGTCATATTCTGGAATGAGTCTGTTTCCCCGAGCAGGATATTGTAATCTGGTCAAGAGGGCACTGTGAACTAGTCAGAGGGCTCACCAGACCCGGGATGAGGACGGGGATCTGACAGGAGGGTGGAAGGTCCTGGTGAAATTAAGACAAGGGGGGTCATTGGTCATTTCTAAGGGCCCGATTTGCGTTTTCCCGAATGTTACCCGACTATTTCCCGATTTGGCCCGATGTTCTGAATTGCCCGGGTTTTTGCAGTGGCCCGGACACGCTCGGAATGTGGCGCTCGGCGCGGAATGATGCGACGGAAACCGGGGGGCCGGGGGGCCGAACGAAAACCGACGTATGAAAAAACGCAGCATTTAGAAAACGGAAAATGTGTCGCTTGGGACGGCACTTACCTTCACTTGGGCCGGGTCGGGAATTCAGGGCATCCGGGTGCTTTTCCGCGCAGCAGCACCACCTGTGGACGGCGGGAGGAACACCTTGATGAATCCCGTCCGGACCCGAATCCACCGCAGAGAAACGCGACGCGCTATGCGAATGGACCCATGGGTAAGCAATCTGCCCCCCCCCCCCCCCAACTATAACAACTAAACCCAGCATATGCACACTCCTTCTTCATTAGGCCGGTGAGAAGGGAGACCAACACCGAGCAACACAGTACCAGACAACACCGAGGCAACAGTACACAGACCAACCACCAAGCAACACCACATATTACCAGACCAACACCAAGCAAAACCACACCAGCACCAGACCAACCCCGAGCAAAAACCCCCCAGTATACCAGACCAACCACCGAGCAGAACACCACACCAGTACAAGAACAACCACAGAAGCAACAACCACACCAGTACCAGACCAATCACTCAAGCAACCCCCTACACAGCACAGACCAACCACGAAGCCAACACCACACCAGTACAGTCAACCACCATAGCAACACCAAACTGGGTACCGACCAACCATGAGCAACACCACTACCAGTACCAGACCAAACACAAGCAAACACCCACACAGCACCAGAACCACCACCCAAGCAACACCACACAGTACCAGACCAACCACAAGCAACACCACACCGCACCAGACCAACCCCAAGCAACACACACCAGTACCAGCAACCACCAAGCAACACCACACCAGCACAGACCAAAACCGAGCAACACCCACAACAGTACCAGACCAACCACCGAGCAAACACCACACCAGTACCGACCAAAAAACCAGCAACACCACACCAGACCAGACCAACACCCAAGCAACACCACCCAGTACCAGAAAAACCACGAGCAACACCACACCAGTACCCGGACCAACCACCGGCAAACCAACCCGTACCAGACCCAACCACCAAGCAAAACACACCAGTACAGGAACAACCAACTGAGCAACACCACACCGTACAGACCAACCACTGGCGCAACCACCACAACAGTACCCGACCAACCACGAGCAACACCAGTACCAGACAACCACTGAGCAAAACACCCACGCCCCAGTACCAGACCAACCACCGAGCAACACCACACCAGTACCAGACCAATCACTGAGCAACACCACACCAGTACCAGACCAACCACCGAGCAACACCACACCAGTACCAGACCAACCACCGAGCAACACCACACCAGTACCAGACCAACCACTGAGCAACACCACACCAGTACCAGACCAACCACCGAGCAACACCAGTACCAGACCAACCACTGAGCAACACCACGCCAGTACCAGACCAACCACCGAGCAACACCACACCAGTACCAGACCAGGCCCAGAATCAAAGAAGTGAGAGGAACATGCAGTTGCAGGTTGTCCAGCAGGTTGTACCACCCTCAGTGCCCATTCCTTCTCCAGCACCAATATCTACAAAGAGAAGGAAAAAAGATACATCTAGCCGTAATCCTGAGGGTGAGTGGACCATTGTTTAAAAACCATCAGAATGAGGGTGGACAGAACGGCAGATGTGACAATGACTATAAACAGGCTTAGTGTGTTGTCGGAGTCAGATGCAGAGGAGGAACTAGACTGTGAAAGTCATCTCGAGTAATGTGAATAGCATTAGGGCAAGGAAGATGAGACATTCGGTGTATGAACATCTCCAACATCCTGACACTGATGTCTTTTTCCTACAGGAGTCTCATCTCCACAGTCCTAGTCTCTTACGAGAAGCAGAGAGAGAATGGCGCTCTGGGCCGTCCATCTGGTCACTGTCTGTGGAGCCGTGTGCCGGGGTCTCCATACTGTTTAATACCCACGATGTCACCATTCACAGACTAACTGAGTGTTAGGAAAACTTAGACTATTGGTAGTAAACCCATTTACACTTAAATAACTGAGAAAGTGCACTTTGGCAACGTAATAACCAAACTACCAACCCACCCCTTCAAATAACGGAGGCAGAGGCTTGTTGTTGGGTGTAAAACGGTCACAGCATATTTTAATGGCACATCCTTGTGGCAAACAGCTCGGCCAATTTAAGCCATCAGGTTTTATAAGGCACCAACGGTAAATATTATTTTGCACACCACCACCAGGAGCGGTGACTCCCGGCTGGCAAGTCGTCCACCTGGTACACACTCGTCTCCTTTTCTGCCAGCTGTGACTTTAAATATAACCGTATAACAAATCCAACATAACATAGCAGCAACAGAGAACAGTATAAGGGGAGGGAGGGCGGGAAGCTTGAGGTGAAGTTCAAAGAGGCCGAACCCTAGACCACATCCCCCTTTTATACCCTAAAGTGGCTGTTGGGAGAGGGAGGGGAAAACACTGCATCATGGGAAACAGAACATCCCACTCTCTTCCTAAAGTGCATAATTAACCAATTTGTACCTGAGTAAAACTATGGACACCAAAAGTCTGTGTGCACCCTTCTTATACAGTCGGGTGTACACCCCACATCTGGAATACTGTACACAAAACTACCACACAGTCTGAGTGCAGGCTGACAGAACGGAGCAAGAGGGCGACCTAACCCTGCGCTGATCTACAGACTAGACCCTACCAAGGCAGAAACCCCCTGGAGGTCGGGAGCCTCTGCCGCAGGAACCTCCTGACTACCCTGCAAGGCCCTGGGGGGGTGAGAGGACCCCAAATAGGTCTGTCAGCCGCAGTGAGGTGGTGCGGACAGAAAAGCTGCAGTGTGGGAGTTAGGACAGTATTCAGACAGAGGGAAAACACAGGACGAACAAGGATGAAAGAAGCGGGATTCAAGACCGCATAAGAAACCAAAGCAGACATGAGGAAAGAGAACTAAAGATGTAAAGACACTGAGCATAGAAGAGTGAGCAAAACCGCAAAACCGGTCACACCAGAACCGCCGGGTCACACCTTTCCACCACCCGATGCGCCCCCTGTGCAACACAGTAACCATACAAGTCCACCAATTCAACACCCAACTCACATTACCGCATCAGACCCAAGCGCACCAAGCAACAATCCACACCATAACCACAATACCAACGCCACCTATCACCACCCAACACAGTAGCGCAACCAACCACAGCCGTGCAACACCACACCAATTCCAGAACACAACCACCAAGCAAACACAACCAACACAAACCAGATACCAGAACCCATAGACCAAGGCCACTAGCAAACACCTACACCATACCACAGAACCAACCACTGAGCACACCCACCAGTACCACCACAGAAAAAAAAAACCAATGCAACCGAGCGAACACCAGTAAGCCATACCAACCACTGAGCAACAACCAACCCAGTACCAACCAACAACACCAGAGCAACACCACACCATTACCATGGAGACGCAGCCATTTCCCTACGACAAACCCACCCAGTACCAGACCCAACACACCAGAGAAAACAAACACACACCCAGTACCTAGACCAATCACGGAGCAACACCCACACACCAGTACCAGACCAACCATCGACAACGACCACACCAGTAGCCAGAACCAACCAAAGCTCGAGGCAAACAACCACACCAGTACCTCGCGATACCATACCACTGAGAGGAACACCACACAAACACAGTACCATACAACCACCTAGAGCCACACCCATTACCAAGAATACCAACCACTGAGCAACACCCACGCCAGTAACCCAAGACCAACACCAGCAAACTACCACACCAGTCCAACCAGCCCAGAATCAAAGAAGTGAGAGGAACATTCAGTTGTCCACGTTGGCCGCGGTTGTACCACCCTCAGTGTCCCATTCCTTCTCCAGCACCAATATCTACAAAGAGAAGGAAACAAGTACTAGTCTACTAGCCTAATCCTGAGGGTGAGTGACCAGTGTCTAAAAACACACACATACAGAATGAGGGTGGACAAACGGCTAGATGTGACAATGACTATAAACATGTCTTTTAAGTGTGTTGGTCGGAGTCAGATGCAGAGGAACTAGAACTTGTGTCAAAGTCCTCTCGCGTATGTGACTAGCATTAGGGCAGGAGACGAACAACTCGGCTGTATTAACATCTCCAACATCCGGAGCACTGATGTCTTTTTTTCCTACAGGATACTCATCTCCACATTCCCCTCTAGTCTCTTACGAAAGCAAGAGAAATGGCGCTCAGGTTCCAATTTCCTTCCTGGTGCACTGTCTCGTGGATTCCATGTGCCGGGGGCTCCATACTGTTTAATACCCACGATTTCCCCATTCACGCCATAACATGAGTGTTAGGAAACTTAGACTATGCTAGTAAACGCCCTTTACACTTTAAATAAACTGAGAAAGTGTCACTTGGCAAACGTAATACCAAACGCTAACCACCCAGCCCTACTTCAAATAAACGAGTCAAAGGCTTGTTGTTGGGTGTAAGCACACGGTCACCAGCAATATTTTAATGAATGGCAACATCCTTGACAAAAACAGGCAAACAGCTCGCGCCAAATTTAAGCCATCAGGTTTTTATGAAGGCTCTACTCAGACGTAAACAATTAGTCTGGTCACCCACCATCCCACCAGGAGCGGGGACGTCCCGGCGGGCAAGTAGTCCACCTGGTACACACACACCACAGTGCCTCGTCTCTTTTCTTCAGCTGTGACTTTAATATAACCGTATAATAACAAATCCAACATAACTAGCATCAACAGAGAACGTAACGGGAGGGAGGGCGGGAAGCTTACTGAAGTGAAGTTACAACAGATGCTATGTAACCCTAGACCCAACATTCCCCCTTTTATAACCCTAAAGTGCTGCTTAGGGAGAGGGAGGGAACACTCTGTCTGCATCATGGAAACACAACATCCCCACTCATCTTCTAAAGTGCCACTAATTACCAATCTTGGGTCCCTGAGTAAAAACTAATGGACCACAAACCAAAAAGATCTATTTGCACCCTTCTTATAGCAGCGCATCTTAAATATAATACACCCCACATCTCGGAATACATGTACAACAAAACTACCACACAGTCTGAATGCATACACTGACCGAACGGAGCACAGATGGGGGCGACCCATAACCCTGCCCCTGCGCTGATCTACAGACTAGACCCTACCAAGGCAGAAACCCCCTGGAGGTCGGGAGCCTCAGCCGCAGGAACCTCCGAACTACCCTGCAAGGCCCGGGGAGGTGAGAGGATCCCAAATAGGTCTGTCAGCTGCAGTGAGGTGGTGCGGACAGAAAAGCTGCAGTGTGGGAGTTAGGACAGTATTCAGACAGAGGGAAAACACAGGACGAACAAGGATGAAAGAAGCGGGATTCAAGACCGCATAAGAAACCAAAGCAGACATGAGGAAAGAGAACTAAAGATGTACAGACACTGAGCATAGAAGAGTGAGCAAAACCGCAAAACCGGTCACACCAGAACCGCCGGGTCACAGCAGAACTGTCGGGTCACACCAGAACCGCCAGGTCACACCACAACCACCAGCACACACCAAGGTCAAACCACTAGACAAGGGAGCGTAAACTAACTGGTGAACACAATACCAGGGTGAAGGAGACCAGGAATCCAGCGGCTGTGAGATCCAGAAGGACAAACACTGGCCCAGGTGGAAGGTCCAGATCCAATTTATGCAGAATCCCAAAGGAGCAGGAACCTAGGCTGATTCAGAAGACAGACAGCCTAAACTTCCCTAAAGCGCACGCGTCCTGGATGCCCCGCGCGTGCAGCAGGGTTAACTCGCAGCAGACCGGGGGCGGAGCCAGCGCGGAGATGCGCAGAAACTCAGGGAGGACCGCTAGCATTGTCAGCATGGAGGGTAGAAGGACCAGCAGACACGGTGTCCCTTCCAGCGGATCTGACACCGAGGTGTTGATGGGAAGATGTCTGGTGCTGGAGGTTACCATCCGAGGTAGGAGGCTCCGGCATTAATATCTATGGTCCACAGACTGGGAGGTCGGGAGCCTCAGCCGCCAGGAAACCCTCCGAACTACCCTCAAGGCCCGGGGAGGTGAGAGGATCCCAAATAGGTCTGGTCAGCTGCAGTGAGGTGCTACATGCGACAAAGTGCCAGTGGGGAGCTAAGGGACACGGTATTCAGACTAGAGGGAACACACGGACGAACAAGGATAAGAAGCGGGATTCAAGACCGCCATAGGTGAGAAACCAAAGCAGACATGAGAGAAAAGAACTAATAGTGTACAGACAATCGGAGCATAGAAGAGTGAGACAAACGAAAACCTGCGTCACACCCGGATCCTACACCGAACCGCGGGCGGTCACAGCCGAAGAACTGTCGGGTCACACCAGAACCAGCCAGGTCAACAACCACAACCACCAGCCACACACCAGAGGTTCAAACCACTAGACAAGGTAGCGTTAAACTAACTGGTTGAACACAATACCAGGGTGGGGCAGACCAGAGGATCAGCGCTGTGATCTCCAGAAGGACAAACACTGGCCCAGGTGAGAAGGCTCCAATCAATTATGAAACAGAATCCCAAAGGAGCAGGAGACCAGGCTGATTAGAAGACAGACAGCTAAACTTCCCTAAAGCGCACGCGTACGCTGATGCCCGCGCGAGTGCAGCAGGGTTAACTCGCCCGAGACTCTGGGAGCGGCCAGCCCGGCGGATGCGCATGAAACTCGCGGAGAGATCCTAGCATTAGTCACGCATGGAGGGTAGAAGGACCAGCAGACGCCGTGTCCCTTACAGCAGATCTGACACCCGACGGTGTATGATGGCGAAATGTCTGGTGCTGGAGTTACTATCCGATCCGAGGTAGGAGGCTCCGGCATTAATATCTATGGTCCACAGACTGAAAGGGTCAATCTATTTAATGAGGTGAGGCCCTCACATCTGCTCCTGTGATCATGGCGGGTGACTTTAATGCCACTAGAACAACCAGTGATAGACCGACTGGTAGACCCCTAGCAAGAGACTCTAAGGTCCTGAACTCCATCATCGCGCAGTCAGGCTTGTCTGATGTGTCTGTGCAGGACGGTAGGAAACCAAAATCTACTTCTTCCTGTGCTGGGAGGTCTAGGCGAATAGACTTGGCACTGGTGAGCCAATGGAGGTCATTGGGGATAAAAACGAGAAGACTGTTCCATTCTTATACTTTTGCTTAGGTCCTGCTGATCGGCCTGACATGGGCAGGGACTATGGAGACTCCACTCTAGTCTGTTAGAAGAAGCCCTTGTCCAGGAACATGTCCATTCTCTTCTGCAGTGTGAACGTGAGAGAATGGATTTCTATAGCCACATATCTGACTGGTGGGAGGACGTCAAGGAGGAGATCAGGTCCCTCTTAACGAGACTGTCAGTGAAGAAGGGTATGAGTAAGTACAGCCAGTATCTCAAGCTGCGGAAAGAATTGGAGTCACTCTATTCGGTGGGTGGGGATGAAAAACAAAAGATAGACCGACTGAAGTCTGAAATAAAGCAGTATCAGTACAGCCGCTACATGTCCCTGGTTATCGAGTGGGACTACGGAAACTTAGTCACGCCTGATCCATATGAGAGTTGCCGGGAACATGTGGCTAAGAAATCGATCACAGGTCTCACTGACTCCCAGGGAGAAGTTCAGAGACCTCTTAGCCCCGATCCTTGTGGATGTGTTTACCAATTGTCTAGAGAATCACCTGATGCCTCCATCCATGAGAGTGTCCACATGTGTTACACACTGTTTCTGTGAGCTGAGATGTAATTGGAGGAGTAGCCACCACCTGACCAGTGGGAGTAACAAAACCCCTGGCCAGGAATGTTCTAGAGAACAGTTCTAGAGAGCAGTTAGCTGAGCAGTAGCTCAGAAGCAGACTAGAGTTACTCCAGTACAGACTCTGTACAGCTAGCATACCAGACCAGAGCAGGAAGAGCCTAACCCCTGCCTGAAGAGTGGAGCTAATAGCTAAGAGTTAGTGAGGAAAGGGGTATCATCCTACCTTTAAGGGTGATACCTGAAGCAACCCAGGACAAGCTGAAGCATCCTACTAGGACACAGCTACCTCCCAGCTTGCCCTCTGCATCCAGGCTGGCGCTCTACATCCTGTGGCTCCCTCCAACTGCATCTCAGCACTCCACTACTCTGTTAAAGGCACGTTGCTGCGGTTCCTGTCGGTTCCAATAAAGAACTGTAAGTTGTTTTTGTTCAACCTCTGCCTCCGTCTGGTCCCTGCTACTACGGCTGTCATCATCACAGGCACCTTGTCCACTACACAGAGACTTATACTCTAGACACCAAAGGGTTGCCCCAAGATGTGTACCCATTGGGCTCCTAAGCCAATGTGAGTTTACAAAATATTTGCACACTGCCAATTTATGCCAGTAGTTTGCAGTAACCTTTTATAGGCTTTTCAGATTGTAGTGTGGCTGTGTCGGACCGTCCAATATGTAAACCCTGACCGCTATCTTATGCCTCAAACCGAAGTTTGTAAGTGGGGGTAGTCCGTAAACTGCGGGTCCTTAGGGGACCGGGGGTGTTACAAAGATAGCACCTGGATGCCACTCATACAAGGGTGAGAATGTCAGTCGGCAGGTACTTATACATTTGTATAATGTCTTATTGTGTCACATATGCCAATGTAATGCATATATACACATTATATATTTGTCGCTAGGGAAGAAGTGTTTATATAACAAATATACAGGCCCTGGTGCAAGGAGTGGATTACAGTACATGACACCACACCTTTCCTACTGTACAGTTTGGTTTAATGGCGTTAGCGACCAACTGTCATACTTTGCATTTACATGTTCTTGTCTTAGGGTTCTTGTCTCGACACCAACCCAGGTGCCTGTCTCCAGGATCATGGGTGGTTTGTCCCTACAGATCCTGTAGCCTGCACTTCACAGAAGTGCCCCTATCTACCTCTGCATCCCCAATCAGTCTGCAGTCGAGCCGAGGGCAGCTCTTTCAATTGCCCCGGGGGTATGCAACACCCTCGACGATGCAAGGCAGAGGAGTGGTTGCGAATACGTCCCACCATGTAGCTTGCAGCCTGTGTAGGGTCTAGTCAGCCCCACAGCATGTCACTACATCACACTACATAGTCCTTATAGGACACAGGGGAACATTGCAGTGGTAGATCCTGCCTGGTAAGGCAGGAGTTAAGTGTTTTGTCTGATGTCATATGTGTCAGCCAATCACATGTGTTACACACTGTTTCTGTGAGCTGAGATGTAATTGGAGGAGTAGCCACCACCTGACCAGTGGGAGTAACAAAACCCCTGGCCAGGAATGTTCTAGAGAACAGTTCTAGAGAGCAGTTAGCTGAGCAGTAGCTCAGAAGCAGACTGGAGTTACTCCAATACAGACTCTGTACAGCTAGCATACCAGACCAGAGCAGAAAGAGCCTAGCCCCTGCCTGAAGAGTGGAACTAATAGCTAGGTTAGTGAGGAAAGGGGTTTCATCCTACTTTTAAGGGTGATACCTGAAGCAACCCAGGACAAGCTGAAGCATCCTTCCAGGACACAGCTACCTCCCAGCCTGCCCTCTGCATCCAGGCTGGCACTCTACATCCTGTGGCTCCCTCCAACTGCATCTCAGCACTCCACTACTCTGTTAAAGGCACGTTGCTGCGGTTCCTGTCGGTTCCAATAAAGAACTGTAAGTTGTTTTTTTTCAACCTCTGCCTCCGTCTGGTCCCTGCTACTACGGCTGTCATCATCACAGGCACCCTGTCCACTACGCAGAGACTTATACTCTAGACACCAAAGGGTTGCCCCAGGGAGATCCGCTATAGCAGCCTCTCCCTCATCATTTCTTGCCAACACCACCCTGCTGGAGACCTGCCAGGCTGTAGGACAGCCCTCCGGTTCCCCCATACCAAGCACCGTGACAATAGCGTGCCTAGGCTGCAACCGCCAGCCACTCCGGTACTGCGGGCCCCGGCTGACTCCAGGCCCCGAGAAAAGGCTAGGCCCCGGTGGGGGATGTTGCACTTGTTTCTGCGATCACTGCAGCAGTGTGATTTTCAGGGGGTGCCGGTCCCCCATTGCTTGCCTTTGAAGGTAGTTCCCTACGCGGATGATGTGACTGTGGTGATATCTTTCATATGCTACGGCTGTTGTTACACCACTGGCTGCGGCTGCTGCGGCTGCTGCGGCTGCTGCGGCTGTTGTTACACCACTGGCTGCGGCTGCTATGGCTGTTGTTATGCCTCTGGCTGCGGCTGCTGCGGCTGTTGTTACACCTCTGGCTGTGGCTGCTGCGGCTGTTGTTACGCCACTGGCTGCGGCTGTTGTTACACCACTGGCTGCGGCTGCCACGGCTGTTGTTACGCCTCTGGCTGCGGCTGTTGTTACACCACTGGCTGCGCTTGCTGCGCTGGTCACCTCTGGCCTTGAGGTGTGCGGCTGTTGTCACACCTCTAGCTGCGGCTGCGTGGGCTGTTGTTACACCATGGCTGGGTGCTGCGGCGTGTTAAGCCTTGGCGGCGGCTGCTGCGGCTGTTTTACACTTGGCGTGGCTGTGCGGCTCTTGTTACGCCACTGGCTGCAGATGACTACAGCTGTGTTACGCCTCTGGCTGCGGCTGTTGTTGCGCCTATGCTGCGGCGGGTTGTTACACCTCTGGCCTGAGGCTGCTGCGGCTGTTGTCACACCTCTAAACTGCGGATGACGTGGCTGTTTTCTGCTACACCACGGCTTGTGGATGCTCGGGCTGTGTTACGCCTCTGGCGGCGGTGCTGCGGTGGTGTTAAACCTCTGGCGTGGCATGAGGCGGCTCTTGTTTACGCCACTGGCTCTGCGGCTGCATACAGATGTTTGTTACGCCTCTAGGCTGCTGCTTTGGGTACGGCCTCTGGTTGCGGATGTTGTTACACCCTGGCTGCAGTGCTGCGGCTGTTGTTACCACCTATGGCTGCAGCTGCGGCGGCTGTTGTTACGCCCTGGACTGGGCTGCTACGGCTTGGTTTGTTTACGCCTCTGGCTGGGCTGAATGAGTAAAGCCTGGCTAGGGCTGTTGTTACGCCTCTGGCTGCGATGTTGTTACGCATCGGGCTGCGGCTGTTGTTAAGCTCTGGCTGCGGAGGCTACAGCTGTTTGTTACGCCTCTGCTGGGCTGTTGTTACGCCTTTGGCTGCGGCTGTTGTTACACCTCTGGCTGCGGCTGCTGCGGCGTGTTACACCTATGGCTCTGCGGCTGCTGCGGCTTTGTTACGCCATGGCTGCTGTGCTACGGCTGTTGTATGCGATCTGGCTGCAGGATTTGTTAACGCTCTGGTGCGGGGCGTTGTTTTACAAACCTTCTGGCTGCGGTGTACGGCTGTTGTTACGCCTCTGGCTGCGGCGGCTTGTGTTACACCACTGGTGCCGGGCTGCTACGGCTGTTGTTACGCCTCTACGGCTAGTGCCGCATTATAGTGGGTGTGATGTGTGGCTATTGTGACGCCTATGGAGCGGCTGTTGTTACGCCTCTGCTGCGGCTGCTACGGTGTTGTTACCCTCGGGCTGCGGCTTTGCTACGGCTTTTGACCGTATCCTCTATATGAGACCAGGACCTTGTGGTCACATTCAGTGATGCCAATTGTGGAAGGGACTTTTGGGTTTCATTAACGGTTAATAATACGATCATATTCCCTTTGGTATACTTGGATGGGCCATAACAATGAGCTAATTCTGTGACCCTTCTGAAATAATGAGTTGGTTTGACTATTGGAGGGTTCTAAAACAATCAATAATTTTGGGAGCACCATGACAGGTCCGGACCCTGATTGGGACAGGAAAGACTTATTGCCGCTGTTTCTCTATTGCGGGTAATAGGGATGTATCCATGCCCCGAGGCTCCTTGCAGAATTCTGGGGTGTAAGGCAGGCTTGGATTTATACATTTCTGGTGAAGATGTTGGGGACTGTAATGGTTATTGTGTTGATCTTGTAATGGGACTCCATTGATGGTTACCGGCTCTATCTCCCCTTACCCCTTTGGCCTTGTGGTTCAGTGACATTATAAAAACAAGGCTCACCCTGTATGTTCTTCATGTAAATACAATGTTGACATTAGGTGAGTACAGTAACTGGGGAATGTGGCCCAACATGTGAATCTATACGGGGTTAGAAAGGCGAAATTCCAATTTACTCCATTAAAGCCTTTTGCCCTATACAGTAAGAAAAGAAAAGGGAAGGAGTTCTTCAATCAATATACACAGTGCCAGATTAGATGGGGGGGCCCATTAGGGCACAGTGGTGGGGGCCCGGGGTGCATGCCCCATTGCCTCTCATATAATCCAGCCCTGTTAGTTACCCCTCTTATTGCCGGGTCTTGTTGAACAATTTTTGTTTTGGAAGGAGGATGTTGAGGTGGTATATCTTTGGGGTATGTGATTGGTCATTCCTTTGGGGGTTAAAACCTTTTCCCTGGAAGGTAGGGTGCGATATGTATGGGATTTAGTTGTTTGGGGGTCTCAGTTTTAAGCATATTAGCTTAAGTGGGCTCCTGACCCTCAGCCATAGAATTATTTTTTAGCTTTTGCATGTGAATACACAAATTTATGTAACAAATATCTTGGTCTCTTTCTACCCATAGTCTGTGTAAGTCACATGATGGTCAGGAATTTTGGGAGTTCTCGAACCAATAGAAACCAGGGAATTGTTGTATTTAACTATGCTAGGGACTGTCTCTAGGCGGTGTGTGAAACAGCTGGTGATAGGTGCAAGGCTGGGGCACGGTCTGACCATGTATAGAGCCTCTCTATGGTCAGACCCCCGTGCCCGTAGAAACCTGTCTACCTAGAACATATCAGCAGGGGCTATGAACTGAGTGGAATGCAATGTTGCAATGTTCAATGCTTTTTCGGATGAGTTCTGGACTCTCCGGATATCATAAAGATCCTTTCCCCATAATATGAAGTTAGATGTAAACGGCTGAGGACGAGCTGAAGAATTCGTGTCCTTCCGGGTGGCCCTTAGTATTGATGTCTCCACAAACTAGTAGGACTCCCTTTGTTTGGAGCATATAATGTGACCAGGGTGCAATGTAAGTTGTTAATTAACAAAATATTTTATAATAAATTGCGATGAGGAGCAACTCTTGATGTGACATGGACGCTGCGAGTGATGACCTAAAGACTAATAAAACACGCATTCTGAGCATTGTAAGAGGGTTGAACCTAGGGGGCGCTGGAGAGCGACCACACCAGGGTTGAAAAGGACCCTGAAGCACTCCATCCGGGCCCAATCCAGAGGGAGGAGAAGCCCCGGCAGCGCTGTGTGTACTGCCAGCCAGAGGCAGGACTTCGGGACAAGGTGAGACAGACGGGTGGTCAGGCCCATGAGGACTGGATCCAGTAGGACAAGAGCCGGAGCGCTGGCAGGACCCACAGCAGTGTCCCTTGCACCTAGTGGGTGGTGGGGTACAAAGAAGCCGAGGTAGTGCCCTGGTAGCGGCCAAGCTGTTTGTTTCGTTTTCCATGTCCCTGTCGTTATGTCCTCCTCACCACACCTGAGGGTTTCTACTCATCCTGGACGGGAGCTGCTGGGGACCAAAATGTTTGGCTCTATTAGACTACCATCTGTCCGCTTAGTATTGATAATTTCAATCATAGAAAAGAGGAGCTCATAATAGGACTTCCCTTTCCGTGAGCCGGTTCAGGTTTGTGACCTCTGCCGTGAGATGCGGACACTAAGGGCTCCGGGATCGCTAGGCTTATTACACAATGAAACTTCCCTTTTTCTTGCCATTGTTGAATACAGCAAACACAATGGGGGTCATTACTAAGGGCCGATTTGCGTTGCCCGACGGTTACCCGAATATTCCGATGTGCGCCGAGTTTGCATGGAATTGCCCTCGCTTTTTGGCGCACGCGATTGGATTGTGCGCATCGGCGCCGTGCAGCATGGGCCGAGGAATGGGCGTGGCCGAATTGAAAACCCGACGGATTCGGAGAAGAAACCGCCGAATTTTTTTTTAAAGAGTGTCGCTTGACATGCGTTACCGCACTCGCCTGGCTTGGTGAAACTCAGTGAACTCGAAGGACTTCAGCGCAGCAGCGCCACAGGGGACATCGGGAGGAAACTGCCTTATGAAGATCCAAATCCACAGCCAGAGAACGCGCTGCTGGATCGCGAATGGATCGGGTAAGTAAATCTGCCCCCATTATCGAATTACTCCTCGTTATAAATAGGGCCACGTTTTACTGTTCAACAAAACAGTCCTTCTGTGAACTACAACACACCAGCATTCTTCTTGTCTTCACATAAATACCGGCTCCCACCCACCTACCATGAAAACGTTTGTGTTACCTTCACACAGCGATACAGCTCAGGATACCCGTCTCAAGTTGTTGCCACGATAATACACACGCTCGGTGCCACGGATAAACCATGGCCTGGAGTCCATTCCAAGAGTTTACTGGTTCACGCCGCCGCCGTGTATTCAGTGCTGAGCGCCTCCACCCGGTAAGTCTTTGCTGCATATTGCTAGCACCGATGGCGGCTGTTATCACTATCACAGCCATCAATGACAGCAGCCTCAAAAAGATGGCACGATAGACGCCGCAACTTGCTAGGATCGTCTGCTCCCCCCGTGACATGTCGGGGAGAGCGGTGATCCGTCTCCATGGTAGCCTCGGGTCTTTCCAATACCCGAGGTATTTGTTTTTAACCCTAGACAATGTTGCTGATAGCAATTGAATGAAGAAGAAGAAGGAAAATCCCCATATACGAAGGATCAGAAAAAACCTAGGGGTAATGTTATGCCTAGGGGTCGTGAAAAAATAGTGAAAAAGAAAAATAAAAAAAAGTTAAAAAAAAAAATTATAATAAAAAAAACCCCCCCCCCAACCACAAACCCCCCCCAACCCTTAAAAATCACCCCCCCCCCCTTTCCCTGAACTGACATAAATATAAATAAACAGTAAAAACATAAACACCTTAGGTATTGACGCGTACGAAAACGGCTCCGAAATACCAAAATATATTCAATGGTTTTTTTTAATGCGTTAACCCGTTACGGAAAATAGCGCCCAAAGTCGAAAATGGCACTTCGTTGCCATTTGAAAATATAAAAAAATCTATAAAGTGATCAAAAGGTCATTCAGTCCTAAAATGATAAATGGAAAATATATTAAATTGACGAAAAAAATGACTCAACCCACAGGCTCCGTACAACAAAGTATAAAAAAGTTTGCAAAATCAAATCCAAAAGAAAAAAAATTTGTACACAGGTTTCATGTTTGGTTAAATGTATGAAAACATTATAAACCTACACAAATTTGTTATCCCCGTATCGTACCAACCCAAAGAATAAAGTAGAGTGCGTAATTTGGGGCGCGCAAGTGACAGCGTAAAGTGTCGGCCACAATCCACATACTGCAGTGATTAAGCCAAACACGTTTCTTTGGCCTTGGTGGATCTCCTCATGCCGCATCCTCAACCAATGTGGGGTTTGGGGGTTAAACTTGGCAGCAAGTTAGAAGCTTCCGGACCTCACAGGCAACTTTGTGTCAAAACAATAACGTAGGAGCTTGTAAGCCATCTAAAAGAAGAAAACAGTTGATCAGCTTAATACAGAAACAAAAAAAAAAAAAAACCGCTGGCCTCTACTTAAGGGCACTCCTCCACTTCTTGGTGCAAGGAACACTGCTGTGGTTCCTGCTCAGCGTCCGGATCTTGATGAGCTCAAACAAACAAGGTCCTTACTGGATCCCAGTCATATGGACTTGACAACTTCTGTCTCAAAACTGGTCCCAAGCCTGCTGCTGGCTTGCAGGACACACAGCGCTGGCCCGGCGGAGCTCTCCCTCTGGAGTTGGCCCAGGATGGGAGTGGTCAAGGTCCTTTCACCAGGTTGTGGGTCGCTCTCTAGGTTCACATCTTACAGCATATGAAAAAAATAACTCATTGTGTGAAAATGCCAGAAAGTTAGAAAGTTTCATGATTAGTGGACAGGGAGGAGTGTCTGTGGCCTCCAT
Organism: Engystomops pustulosus; assembly: GCA_019512145.1. Classification (NCBI taxonomy): domain Eukaryota; kingdom Metazoa; phylum Chordata; class Amphibia; order Anura; family Leptodactylidae; genus Engystomops; species Engystomops pustulosus. The sequence continues at coordinate 32,493 of WNYA01001089.1, forward strand.
GTGCCTGTATGACCCCCTACAACACCTGCACAGTCCTGATGAGGCTCAGTAAGGTGTGGTCCCCCATGTGCCGTATGAACTCCATACAACACCTCGGAATGCTCATGATGAGGACTCAGTAGTGTGTGTGCCTCCACATGCCTAGATGAAACCTCCCTACAACACCTAGCAGGCTCCTGATGAGGTCAGATTGCTGTGTTGGTCATCCCCGTGCCTGTATGACCTCATAAACACCTCGGCATGCTCCGATGAGGATCAGCATTGGTGTGGCATCCAAGTGACTGGTATGACTCCCTACAATACTCTGCATGCTCCTGATGAGGCTCAGTCGTATGTTGCCTCAAGTGCATGTATGACGCCCATACAAACACTCGGCATGTCCTGATTGAGGCTCAGATTGTGTGTGCCCTCACGTGCCTGTAGGACCTCCCTACAACGCCTCGGCATGTACTGATGAGGCTCATTCAGGTGTGTGGCCTCAACGTTCTGTATGACCTCACCCACCTACAACACCTGGGCATGTCGTGATGAGGGATCAGTAAGGTGTATGATCTCAACTGCCTGTATGACCTCTCTACAACAACCTCGGGCATACTCCTGATTGAGGCTCAGTATGTGTGTGGCCTCCATTTGTACCTGTCTGACCTCCCCTACAAACATCGGATGTCTGATTGAGGCTCAGATTGTGTGTGGACTCCATGTGCCTGTATGACCTCCTACAACACATGGGAATGCTAACGATGTGGCTCAGTATTGTTGTGTGCCTCCATGGCCTGTATGACCTTCTACAATGCCTCGGCATGCTCCTGATGAGGCTCCAGTAGTGTACTGTGCCCTCCAGGTGCCTGTATGACCTCTCTAAAATACATCGGCATGCTCCTGATGAGGCTCAGGATTGTGTGTGGCCTCCATGGTGTGTGCCTGTATGACCTCACTACAAACCCTGGGCATGCTCCCGATGAGGCTCAGTATTGTGTGTGGCCTCCAGGACTGTATGACCCGCTCTACAATGCTCGGCATGCTAGGATGAGGCTCATATTGTATGGGCCCTCCAGTGCTGTATGACCTCCCTACAACCCTCGGCCATGATCACTGATGAGGCGCAGTAGTGTGTGATTGGCTCCACGTGCTGTATGACCACTACAACACCTGGGAATGCTCCCTGATGCGGATCAGTCTTGATGTGCCTCAAGTGCCTGTATGACTCCTACAACGCCTCGGCATGCTTTCCTGATGAGAATCAGTAGGTGTGTGGCCTCCATGTGCACTTGTATGACCCTCCCTACAACACCTCGGCTGCTTGCCCTGATGGAGGATCAGTAAGGTTTGGGTGATCTCCACCTGCTGTATGACCTCTCTTACAACAAAACCCCTCGGCATGACTCCTGATGAGGCTCAGTAGTGTGTGACTCCATGTACCTGTATGACCTCCCAACAACACATCGGCATGCTCCTGATGAGGATCAGTATTGAGTGGGGGCCTCCACGTGCCTTATGAAACCGTTCCATACAACCACCTCGGCGGCTCTGATAAGGCTCAGTATGTGTGTGGCCTCCATTGTGCATTGATGAACCTCCCTACAACACCTGGGGCTGCTCCCCGGATGAGGCTCAGTATTGTGTTGTGGCCCACGTGCAGGTATGACCTCCCTACAAACCTCGGCATGCTCCTGATGAGGATCAGTAAAGGTGTGTGATCTCCACATGCCTGTTATGACCTCTCTTAAAAACACCTCGGCATGCTCCTGATGAGCTCAGTAGTGTGTGACCTCCATGTACCTGTATGACCTCCCTAACAACCCTCGGCTGCTCGATGGGCTAAGTATGTGTGTGGCCTCCAGATGACTGATGACCTCCTACACACATGGCATGCTCCCGATGAGGCCACTCAGTATTGTGTGTGGCAGCCATGGCGGTATACCTCCCTACAACACCTCGCTGCTCCTGATAAGGCTCAGCATTCGTGTGTGGCCTAAAGGGTGCCGGTATGACCCTCCCTACAAAATCCTCGGCATGCTCATGATTGTTGCCAGTATGTGTAGCACTCCTGTGCCTGTAGTGACCTCTTACAAGCGATCGCATGGCCTTATGCGTTGCAGATGGTTCCTGAGGGATATCATCCAGACTGAACTAAAGGTCCTCCAACTCCTGGACCTTCGGTGGTTGAAATTAGAAGGGGGTGGATGGCGCGGAGACGTTGATGACCAGATGTGCTCAATCGGAGTCAGGTATGGGGAACGAGGGGTCAGTCCGTAGATTCAAGCCGTTAATCTTACAGGAAACTGCTGACACTCCAGCCACATAAGGTCTAACATTGGCCTGCATTAGGCAGGGAACCCCAGGGCCAACCACACCAGCATATGGTCCATAAGGGTCGAGGATGTCATCTTTGGTACCTAATGCAGTCAGGCCCTTCTGGGGAGCACATGGAGGGCGTGCACCCCCCCACAAATTACTGACCCTGCCAGACCGGTCATGCTGAAGGATGCTGCAGGAGAAGCACAGCGTCTCCGGCACGGTGTTGGGCTGTGAGCACGTCCAATGTGTGGGAGTCGGGGCCCTATATCGCCGCATGGAATCATTTGTAATCCTTGGAAGACAATTAGCAGAAAACATATAAACAACATCACAGCTGCTGGGGTCATTTTTCGGTCTTTTGAAGGCCTCAGGCCAGTTACTCCTCTTGTTCCTGTTTTGTACTGGCCTGTCTCTGGTATCGCATCGGTCTCATGGTTTTACAGGCCTGTGTCTACTGGTATCTCCTCCATGTCTCCTGGTGATCTGCTCCAGGTCTCCTTGGTTATCTCTCTCCATGTCTCCTGGTGTACTGGCCTGTCTCCTGGTATCTCCTCCTTTTCTCCTGTTTACAAGGCCTTCTTTAATGGTATCTCCTCCCATGTATCCTGGTATTGCCTCCATGGTCTCTGGTATCCATCCTCCATGTCTCCTGGTTGTTACTGGCCTAGTCTCCTGTGATCTCATCCTTTTTCTCCTGGTTTACAGGCCTGTTCTAAGGAGTATCTCCGCCATGTCTCCGGTATCTGCCTCCATGTCTCTGGTTATCTTCCTCTCCAGTTCTCCTGGTTTAAAGGCCTGTCTACTGGTTTCTCCTCCATGCTCCTGTATCCCCTCATCTATGTCTCCTGGTGTTGTACGGACCTGTCTCTGTAGCTCCATCCTCCATGGCTCTGGTGTCCGCCTGTCTCCTGGTATCCCCTCCTCCAGTTCTTCCTGGGTACTGGCCTGTCTCCTGATCTACTCCTCCATGTGTTCCTGGTTGTACTGCATGTCTCATGGTATTCCTCCTCATATCCCCATGGGGTGACTGGCCATGTTATCCGTTGGTATCTCCTCCATGTCTCCTGGTTGTACTGAACCTGTTACTGGTTATCTCCTCCTCATGTCTCTGGTGTACAAATGACCTGTCTCAGGGTATTCCTCCTCCATGTCTCCTGGTGTACTGACCGGTCTCCTGGTATCTCCTCCTAACATGTCTCTGGGGTTATGGCTGCTCCTGGTATCTCCCTCATATCTTGGTTTGTAATGACGGTCCCTGGTATCTCCTCCGTATCCTGGGTACTGACCTGTCTCTGGTATCTCCTCCTCCAGGTCTCCGGGGTGTATTGTACTGGCCCGTCTCCTGGTATCTCTCCTCATCTCCTGGTGTTGTACTGGCCTGTCTGGGTATCTCCTCCATGTTCTCATGGTTTGTACTGGACCTGTCTCCTGGTATCTCCTCCTAACTGTCTCCTGGTGCTACTGGAACTGTCTCCTGGTATTCCTCCGCCATGTCTCCTGGTGTAACTGGCCTGTTTCTCATGGTATCGCCTCCTCATCTCTGGTTTGTACTGACCGGTCTCCTGTTACTCCTCATGTCTCTGGTGTACTGACCTGTATCCTAGGTATCTCCTCCTCCATGTATCTGGTGTACGGGTCCTGTCTCCGGTATTCCTCTCATTCTCCTGGTTTGTACTGGCCTGTCTCCTGGTACTCCCTCCATGTTCCTTGGTTGTGGTCTGACCTGTCTCCTAGGTATCTCCTCCTACATGTCTCCTGTGTACTGACTGTCTCATGGTATCTCTTCCTCCATGTCTCCTGGGTAATGACCTGTCTACCTGGTATCCCTCCTCCATGTCTCATGGTTGTAAGGCCTGTCTCATGTATCTCCTCACTCACTCCGGGGGTACTGCCTTACTCTGGTTCTCCCTCCATGTATCCTGGAGTTTTGTACTGACCTGTCTCCTGGTATATCCTCCTCCATGTCTCCTGGTTTGTACTGGACTGTACTGGTATCTCTCCTCATCTCTGGTGTACTGGGCATGTCTCCTGGTATCTCTCCATGTCTCTCTGGTGTATGACCTGTCTCTGGTATCTCATACTCCATGTCTACCTGGGGTACTGACCTGCTCCTGGTATCTTCCTCCTCATGTCTCCTGGGGTATGTACTGGCCTGTGTTCCTAGGTATCTCCTCCTCATCTCATGGGTACTGACCTGTCTCCTGGTATATCCTCCAGTATCTGGTTGTACTGACCGTCTCCTGGTATCTCCTCCTCCATGTCTCCTGGTGTTGTGTGTTTGGTAATGGCCTGTATCCTGGTATCTCTCCTCATCTCCTGGGGTATGGCCTGTTCATGGTATCTCCTCCATGTCTCTGGTGTGTACTGAATGTCTGCGGTATCCCTCATCCCATGGTCTCATGGTTGTATGACCCTGTCTCCTGGTATCTTCCTCCTCCTGTCTCCTGGTGAGGCAGGCTCTCCTGGTTCTCCTCCTCATCTCCTGGTTTGTTGTACTGACTGTTCTCTGGTACTCCTCCAGTCCGGGGTACTGAACGGCTCCTGGTATCTCCTCCTCCATGTCTCATGGTGTACTGGCCTGTCTCCTGCGTATCTCCTCTCATCTCCTGGTTGGTTGTATGGCCGTCTCCTGGATCCTACATGTCTCATGGTTGTAATGACATGTCTACCTGGGATATCCTCTCCCTGTTCTCCTGGTTTGTATGACCGGTTCCTGGTATTCCTTTTTTTTTCCTCCATGTCTATGGTGTACTGACCCTGTTATCTGGTATATCCTCATCAATTGGCTCCTGGTGGTACTGGCCATGTCTCCTGGATCTCCTCAGCATCTCCTGGGGGTGTACTGGACTGTCTACTGGTATTCCTCACTGCTCTGGGTACTGACCTGTCTCTGGTATGATCCTCCTCCATGTCATGGTGTACTGGCCGGTCTCCTGGTATCTCCCTCATCTCCTGGTGTACTGGCCTGTCTCCTGCGTATCTCCTCCATGTCTCTGGTGTTACTGACTGTCTCTGGTATTCCCTCCTCCAGGTCTCCGGGTTGTTACTGCCCTGGTCTCCTGGTATCTCTCCTCCATTGTCTCCTGGTTTGTACTGGCCTGTCTCCTGGTATACCTCCTCATCTCCTGGTGTACTGACCTGTCTCTGGTATCATCCTCCCATGTCTCCTGGTTGTAATGACCGGTCTCCTGGTATCTCTCCTCCAGTCTCTGGTGTACTGGGCCTTGCTCCTGGTATCTCCTCCTCATTCCTGGTGTACTGGCTGTCTCCTGGTATCTCCTCCATGTTCCTGGTGCACTGACCGGTCTCCTGGTATCTTCTCCTCCATGTCCTGGGTACTCGACCTGTATCCTGGTATATCCTCCTCCATGTCTCATCGGTTTCGTTACTGGCCTGTCTACTCGGTATCTCCTCCTCATTCTCTGGTGTACTGACTGTCTCATGTATCCTCCTCCATGTCTCTGGTTGTACTGGACCTTGTCTCCTGGTATTCAGCTCCATGGTCGCCTGGTGATAATGCATGTCGCTGGTATACTCCCCTCCTCTCTCCTGGTGTTTTTGTACTGGCCTGTTCCGGTATCTCCTCATGTCTCCTGGTGTACTGACCTGTTCCTGGATCTCCTCCTCCATGTTCTGGTGTACTGCAGGTCTCTGGTATCTCCTCCCTCCATGTCTCTGGGTACTGACCTGTCTCCGGTTCTCCTTCTCCATGTCTCTGGTGTACTGGCATGTCTATGGTATCTCCTCCTATCTCCTGGTTTACTGAACGGTCTCCTGTATTCCTCCAGTCTCCTGGTGTACGACGTCTCTGGATATCCTCCTCCATGTATCCTGGTTGTACTGGCTGTATCTGGTATCTCCTCCTCATATCCTGGTGTACTGGCGGTCTCATGGTTATCTCCTCATGTCTCCTGAGTGTAATGACCTGTCTCCTGGTATCTCCTCATCATGTTCTCCTGGTGTACTGACTGTCTCCTGGTATCTCCTCCTCCATGTATCTGCTTGTACTGGACTGTCTCCGGTAATTCATCTCATCTCCTGTGGTACGGACCTGCTACTGGTATCTCCTCCATGTTCTGGTGTACCCTGACATGTCTCCTGGGTTTATTCTCCGCCTCCATGTCTCCTGGTTGTGTGTTGTACTGCGCCTGTCTCATGGTATCTTCATCATCATCTACTGGTGTTACTGGACGGTCTCCTTTGTGTGGTATCTCTCCATGGCTCCTGGTGGGTAATGCCTGTTCTACTGGTATCTCCTCCTCATGTCTCCTGGTTGTATGAATGTCTCCTGGTAATCATCCTCCATGTCTCATGGTGTTTGTACTGGCCTGTCTCCTGGTATCTCATCCTCATCTCCTGGTTGTTTTTGCTATGACATGTCTCCTGGTATCTCCTCCATGTCTCCTGGTGTACTGACCTGTCTCTGGTATCTCCTCCTACATGTCTCCTGGGTACTAGGCCTGTCTCCTGGTATCTCCGTCCTCATCTCCTGGTGTACGGGCCTGTCTCCCTCGGTATATCCACCATGTCTCCTGGTGTGTTGTCTGACCTGTCTCCTGGTTATTCATCCTCCATGTCTCCGGTGTACTTGACCTGTCTCTGGTATCTACTCTCCAGGTCTCTGGTTACTGACCTGTCTCTGTATCTCTCCTCCAGTCTCCTGGTGTACTGCCTGTCTCCTGGTATATCCTCCTATCTCCTGGTGCTTGTACTGACCGGTTCCTGGATCTCTCCATGTCGACTGGGTGTTTGTACTGACATGTCTCCTGGTATCTCTCCTCCATGTCTCCTGTTGTAATGGCCTGTTACTGGTATCTCCTCCTCATCTCCTGGTGTTACTGGCCTGTCTCCTGGTTTAGCTCCTCCTGTCTACTGGTTGTACTGACCTGAGCTCCGGTATCTCCTCCTAATGTCTCCTGTCGTAATGACCTGTCTCCTGGTATCTCCTCCTCAATGTCCCTGGTTTGTACTGGCTTGTGGTTCCCCAACCGGTAGAACCTCTCCTGTATCTGAGTGTGTCGGTCAGTGCGGCTTCCCTGGTGGACAGTCTGATTCCCTTGGAGTTATATTGCCTTCCCTTCCGTGGAGCTGATCTCCTGGGTGCTGATTCTTTGCCAGCCTTTTATGTTGAGGCTTTGTGAATTTCCTGCGTATCTTTCTTCACGCCCTCGGTAACGCGCTGCAGTCTGCTCATGAACAGATGGCTCTTACATGAACTGCATCAAAACTATTTCTTTACCGTTTCATCAAATTTTTAGCTCATTAAAAAAAACTTGGAAAAGAAATGCGGAGGAATGTTGGCGGAGGAAACGATGGAGGGATCAGAGGGAGTTTTCTAACTGAACTCTTTCTACAGTTTTTGTGCCAGGGGTGGCAGGGGTGGAGGTTGGTGCCGGCACCGGGAGAGAGCAGGAGAAGGTAAACCCATGGGGTGGCCATCGATGCGCAGCGTCCTGCCTCTCCTGAGCCCTAGAATGTCTTACCAACAACTCCCTATGTCACCCTTGTAAATGCATCATGGGATAAGAACAGTCGTAGAGGGACAGAGCGGATTATGAGGTACACGGGAGCAAATGGTGGAGAAGTAATAATCTTGGTTGGAACCTATGTCTGCGGACAATCCATCGGTGCGGTCACACATGTATCCTACGTGGGCAGAGAGGTGGACGCCATTAAGATGACTTTATAGTAAATATAAAGCCCTTCACCCCAGTCTCAGGTTTACTGGCCGCAGGTTAATTCCTAGGGGTCGCGCCGCTTGTTTCCTGCCTCCTCTTCCTGGTCCACAAGCGGCACAATACCAACGACCCATGTCATTCAATACCAAGAACTTGTTATCGGGCAGGTGTCCCTTCGGATTGCATGGGTCCGGCATCTTCAGGGAGCCCAAAGATGACAACACTCTCTATCACTCTCTATCGCCTTCCATCAATCTAACACTCTCTATCACTCTCTATCGCTCTCCATCACTATCTATCACTCCTATCACTTATCTACGCTCTCCATCGCTCTCTATCACTCTATATCGATCCTATCGCTCTCTATCGCAGCCACGCTCGCATCACTCTCCACGCTATCTATCGCTCTATTCGCTCTCGATCGCCTCTATCATCTCTATCACTATCTATCACTCTCTATCGTCTCCACACTCTCTATCCCTCTCTATCGCTCTCCATCACTCTCAGCCGGCTCTCTATTCGCTCTCTAGCACTATCTACACTCTCTATCAATCTCTCTCACTCTCCATCCACTCTCCACGCTCTCCATCGCTCTCTATCACTCCTATCACTTCATCCCTCTCTATCGCTGCTCCATCACTCTTCTATCGCTCTCTATCGCTCTCCATCGCTCTCCCATCACTCTCCATCGCTCTCTATCGCTCGTTCAATCTCTACACTCTCTATCACTCTCTATCACTCTCTATCGCTCTCAATCCCTTCTATCGCTCTCTTTATCGCTCTCTATCCACTCTCTAATACCTCTCTATTCACTTCCTATCGCTCTCCATCACTCTCTATCGCTCTCTATCGCTCTCCATCCGCTCTACATCGCCCTCCATCGTCTCTATCGATCTCTATCGCTCTCTATCGCTTCTCGTTCTACTATTCAGCTTCGGCTATCGAGGGCGTTGCCGCCGTCTTGCTCTAAATGGTGCAGGGATCGGGCCTTCCTCAATGGCTTCACGACAATGCGTCCTGTTGCGCTCCTCCCCTTTTAATCTATTTATGGAGCTGGGGACAGGTATGTAGCAGACAGGAGGGATTCATGGTGGCTGGCTGACGATATCTCCTTGCGTATAGCCGTCCTCTCCTACATGTCCGGTAATTGCGTTACTCAGCAATCTCGTGTTTCACGTATTCAGTTCTAAATCTGGTGGGAGCTACGTATGTCCCTGAATATTCCTAACCAGCATAGTAATGCCCTGTACTCAAGATTTTCGGAGACCCCAGGGGGTCAGCAGATGAGTCGGGGATAGGATGCCCCAGTACTTATGGAGTCGGCCGTGAAGAATTCATCATCCACATGCGAAGCTCTCCTGGAAGCAAGGTTAGCGTCCTCTTGCGGCCCCGGGGGAAATCCCTTCTCCTGCCTCACTCCTTGGACTGGTTAGCGCATATAAACAGTCAGGGGGATTCATTCCACAGGCGCGGCCCCGCCTTTAGGTTAAAACCTAGACCACCCAGACCTCACCAAAACGTTTCCAATGAAGCAGTTAAAGTTGGAAATGGGAGGAACTCATCTCCCCGATTCCCGCAGGCCGGTTTCCCTCCCCTTTGTTATCCTATTTGGACTTGGTTTTTTTGGTTCCTAGGAATTAATCCCCTAGTGGACAATAAAACAGTGGTCTGTAAATGTATGATGTCTCCTCGCTGCAGCTTCCGTGGTTAACTCCGGATACGCCATTCAAAACGACCTTTTTGGGGAAGGCACCTGGTAGGCTCAGAACCCTGCCGGTTGTCTTTAGTTTTTAGTATTACTCTTACGCCCTTCGGGTTTTTTTTGATAAACTTTTTTTCACAAGTAGGCACCGCAAGTTCAATTATTATTGTTTCAAAATAATCCCTGCTCGATCTGGGCCGTTACTCAATGGATTGGGTTTAAAAGGGTTTACAACAGTTTGCACTTTCATTTCTGTTATTTAATACTTTAGTTCCTGTATTAAATAAAATGCTGCCACCCCCCCCCCGACACACCGAAACATTTAAGTGTACCTGCTTTAAATGGTTAGGATAAGGGTGCAGGTTACAGGGTCAAAGAGTCAGGTTATTTTGGTGGGGGTTTGCATTCCTACAGGCTACAAAACAAAGCCCCCAAAGCACGTAGCGAATGGACGGAGGACTGGGGGGCGGGGGGGGGTCCTGGGTCAGCACTGGGAGGAGGTGATGGTTGATTGGCCCTTTCCCCCTCCCTAAGGAGGTACCAAGGGGCGGGATTTGGCGGGGTCAGGACATGCCCAGCATCTTGAAAAGTTTGGGGCGGGGGCATCTTTCCTTCTGCCCTCAGGATCGGACAAGGCCGGAGAAGTCTACCACCCATCGTTGCCCTCAGGTTATCTCTTCTCGGTTTCCTATCTTTCGGATCCTGCCGTTTCCTTCTGTTTCTTGCAGATTTTGTCTCCCGCTATTGATGAGTCTACATGTGCCCAGAGGTCATCAGAATTCGCTCGCGTTTCCCGGCTGCCGTTCTGCAGCTGCCATTCAGGCGAAGTTTCCCAAGAGGGAGAGGGTCAGATGGCTTACAGGTTGACAAATTTATTCTGTATTTTAATAATTTATGTTCTGTAAATCAAATGCTTTTGCCCCCCCCCCCGACTCATGACCCGAACACATTTAAGCTATCCAAGCGTTAGATGGTAGGATACGGGAGCGGTACAGGGTTCGGTTATTGGTTGGGTTGCACTTCCCTACCAGCTATAGGTCCGTCGGTGGCGAACCTATGGAACGGGTGCAGGGGGCGAACCTATGGCCACGGGTGCCAGTGGTGTGCGAACCTATGGAAACGGGGCCAGTGGTGGCGAATATGGAAAGGGTTGCCAGTGGTGGCGAAACTCTGCACAGGTGCCAGTGTGGCGAAACCTATGGCACGTGGTGACAGTGGTGGGAACCTATGGAACGGGGGACAGTGGTTGGAGAACCTATGGCACGGGGCAGTGGCAGGCGAAACCTATGGCACGGGTGCAAGTGGTGGGCGAAACCATGGAAACGGGTGCCGTGTGGCGAACACTATGGAAAGGGTGCCAGAAGGGTGGCACTCGAGTGCCTCTCTGTGGGCACTTAAGGACAGGCACAGGTCACCAAGGAATCTAATGAGTTCAACAAGTCAAGATTTACTAATCTCAGTGCTATTTTACCTTTAATCGCCAAAGAGCAGCTTGGAATGAGTGATAGTCCCGGATTTGCCCTCCAGCTTGTATCAGTGCCTTAGGAGGCTGGCATGTTCGGAGAAAGTTCACAAATAAATAAACAATTACTGTTATATTGGACTTGTGATAAATTGGATTCTTCCACCACACTACCTCAACCGGTGTGCAGAACTCACAGGGTGGCTCATACATGGTGCATCATCAGTTGTGACCTCCTATAGGAACCAACACAGGTTACAATGGGGAATCTGAGCCTTGCAATCCCACACTACCTCCTCTGCCTATAGTATCTCTCTCCCATCCAGACCTATGGGGACGTGTATAAATTGTGGCTTAAGCTTCGGTGCGGCCGCGGGAGACGTAGAGCAAATACTAGTTAAATTCCGGTTAATGGAGAGAGTCTTGGGGACCATTTACATCACAGTGGTTCTCGGCAGACGGCTTTGGAGCTTGATTAGATGTCGCCCAGGAGTGAGATGAGGAAGGGAAGGCTTTGATCTGATGAATCGCCCCCTACTCACTCTTATTACTGGAGCAGAAGGACTTCTCCGGGGAGAACCTTACATGAGACAAATTATAATCAGACTCTGGAAGTCGCAGTCACAGGAGCTGAAATTCAGAAATCACCCAAAATTTCCAGAACGTCCCCCTGCAAAAGGAGTAAGCTGAGAAGAAGATGGCCTAGGAAGCAACAGATAATGACTGGAGTGGAGGAGGGACGGAGCTGGGGTGGAGGGGGGGTTGTTAGTGAGGAGGGTGAGGAGGGGGTGGGGCGGATGGGTTGGTTTTGTTATGGTGGAGGGTGCGGTGGGTTGGGTGGTGGAGGGGGTTGGTTGGCGGTGTTGTGTTATGGAGGAGGAGTGCGGGTGGCGTTTATGTGTGGAGGGTAAGGGCTGGTAGGCACGGGTGGCGGGCGTGTGTGTGATGGGTGGCTGTTGTTACGCCTCTGGCTGCGGCTGTTGTTACACCTCTGGCTGCGGCTGCTACGGCTGTTGTTACGCCTCTGGCTGCGGCTGTTGTTACGCCTCTGGCTGCGGCTGTTGTTACGCCTCTGGCTGCGGCTGCTACGGCTGTTGTTACGCCTCTGGCTGCGGCTGCTACGGCTTTTGCCGTATCTTCTATATGAGACCAGGACCTTGTGGTCACATTCAGTGATGCCAATTGTGAAGGGACTTTTGGGTTTTCACTTAACGGTAATAATACGAATCATATTCCCTTTGGTATACTTTGGATGGGCCCATAAAAATGAGCTAATTCTGTGACCCTTCTGAAATAATGAGTTGGGTTTGACTATTGGGAAGGTTCTAAACCAATCAAGACATTTTTGGAGCCCCATGACAGGTCCGGACCCTGATGGACTATGGAAGAGAATTCTTTCTGCTGGTTCTCTATTGCGGGTAATAGGAGATGTATCCCATGTGCCCCGAGATCCTGCAGAAGTCTGGGTGTAAGGGCAAGGCTTGGGATTTCTACATTTCTGGTGAAGATTGTTGGGGACTGTAATGGTTATTGTGTTGATCTTGTAATGGACTCCATTGATTGGTTACCGGCTCTATCTCCCCTTAACCCTTTGGCTTGTGGTTCAGTTGACATTATAAAAACAAGGCTCACCCCTGTCTTGTTCTCATAGTCAGATAAAAATGTTGACATTAGGTGAAGAATACAGTAACCTGGTGAATGTGGCCAACTATTGTGAATCTCTCCGGGGCTTCGAAGGCGAAATTCCAATTTACTCCATTAAACGCCTTTTTGCCATATACAGTAAGAAAAGGGAAGGAAGTTTCTTCACTTCACAATATTACACAGTGCCAGATTAAGATTGGTGGGGGCCCACTTAAGGGCACAGTGGTGGGGGCCCCGGGGTGCATGCCCCATGTGCCTCTCCTATAATCCAGCCCTGTTAGTTACCCCTCTTGATGACCGGGTGTAACAATGTCTGGAAGGATGGATGATTGAGGTGGTGATATCATTTGGTGTAGTGTGATTTGTCATTCCTTTTGGGGTTAAAACCTTTTCCCTGGAAGTAGGGTGGATAATGTATGGGATTTAGTTGTTTGGGGGTCTCTTTTTAAGCATATTAGCTTAAGTGGGGCCTCCTGACCCTCAGCATAGAATTTATTTTTTAGCTTTTGCAGTGAATACACAAATTTATGTAACAAATCTCTTGGTCTCTTTCTACCCATAGTTCTTGTTGTAAGTCACATGATGGTCAGGACTTTTTGGGAGTTTCTAGACCCCAATAGAAACCAGAATTTGTTGTCATTATACTCTGCTAGGACTGTCTCTAGGCGGTGGTGTGAACCGCTGGTGATAGGTGCAAGCCTGGGTGCACGGTCTGACCATTGTATAGATCCTCTCTCTGGTCAGACCCCCGTGCCCAGTAGAAACCTGTCTACCTAGAACATATCCGCAGGGGGCTGAACCTCGCTGGATGCAATGTGAATGCTTTTTCGGATGAGTTCTGATCCCTTTGTTTGGAGCATATAATGTGACCAGGGTGCAATGTAAGTTGTTAATTCTACAAAATATTTTTATAATAAATCTGCTATGAGGAGCAACCTCTTGATGTGACATGGACGCTGCGAGTGATGACCTAAAGGCTAATAAAACACCTGCATTCTGAGCATTGTAAGAGTGTGAACCTAGGGGGCGCTGGAGAGCGACCCACAACCAGGGTGAAAAGGACCCTGAGCACTCCCATTCCGGGCCCACTCCAGAGGGAGAGCCCCGGCCAGCGCTGTGTGTCCTGCAGCCAGCGGGAGGACTCTGGACCAGGTGGAGACAGACGGGTGGTCAGTCCCTAGAGGACAAGAGCCGGAGCGCTGAGCAGGAACCCCAGCAGTGTCCCTTGCACCTAGCGGGTGGCTGGGGTACAAGAAGCGAGGTAGTGCCCTGTGTAGCGGCCAAGCTGTTTGTTTCGTTTCCATGTCCAGTCGGCTATTTCCTCCTCACACACCTGAGGGTTTCATCTCATCCTGGAGCTGCTGGACCACAATGTTTGGCTCTCTAGAATATCCATCATGTCCGCTAGTATGTGATTACATTCCATCATAGAACAGAGGAGCCTCATAAATATGACTTCCCTTTCCTGCAGAGCCGGTTCCAGGTTTTGTGACCCTCTGCCGTGAGACTGCGGCACTAAGGCTCCGGGATCGGCTCGGCTTATTACACAATGAAACTTCCCTTTTCTTGCCCATTGTTGAATATCAGCAAAACACAATGGGGGTCATTTACTAAGGGCCGATTCGCGTTTTCCCGACGTGTTACCCGAATATTTCCGATCTGCGCCGATTTTGCCTGAATTGCCCTGGTTTTTGGCGCACGCGATTGGATTGTGGCGCATCGGCGCCGGCATGCACGCGCCGGAAATTGGGGGGCGTGGCCGAACGAAAACCCGACGGATTCGGAGAAACCGCCGCATTTTTTTAAAAAAAGTGTCGCTTGACACGCACTTACCTGCACCAGGCCTGGCTTGGTGAACTCCAGTGAACTCCAACGGACTTCAGCGCAGCAGCGCCACCTGGTGGACATCGGAGGAACTGCCTTAGTGAAGATCCAAATCCACCGCAGAGAACGCGCTGCTGGATCGCGAATGGACCGGGTAAGTAAATCTGCCCCATTATTCAGAATTACTCCTCGTTATAAATAGTGCCACGTTTTACTGTTCAACAAAACAGTCCTTCTGTTGCACTACAACAACCAGCATTTCCTTCTGTCTTCAAATAAATACCGGCTATTACAATGAAACGTTTGTGTCTGGTCAGAGTTACCTTCACACAGCGATACAGCTCAGGATACCGTCTCAATTTGTTGCCACTAGTAATATACACGCTCGTGTGCCACGGCATAAACCATGGCCTGGATTCCACTTCCAGAGTTTAACTGGTTCACGCCCGCCCGCCGTGTATTCACGTGCTGAGCGCTCTCCACAGCCGGTAAGTCTTTGCTGCATATTGCTAGCACCGATGGCGGCTGTTATTACAGCCATCACTGACAGCAGCCTCAAAAAGATGGCAGCGCATAGACGCCGCCATCTTGCCTAGGATCGTCGCTCCCCGTGACATGCCGGGGAGCGGTGATCCGTCTCCATGGTAGCCTCGGGTCTTTCCAATACCGAGCTATTTATTTTCAAACCTCCTTCATTACCAATGTTGCTGATAGCAATTGAATGAATGAAAGAAGAAGAATTAATCCCCCATATACGTAAGGATCAGAAAAACCTAGGGGTGAATGTGCCCTAGGGAGTCGTGAAAAATAGTAAAAGAAAAATACCAAAAAAAGTTAAAAAAAAAATATACTAAAACACGCAAAAATTCCCCCCCCCAACCCAACTTATCACCCCCCCCCCTTTTCCCCTGAACTGACATGAATATAAATATACACATTAAAAATCATAAAACGCATTAGGTATTGACGCGTCGAAAACTCCGAAATACCAAAATATATCAATGGTTTTTTTTAATGTCGTTTAAACCCTCTATCGGAAAATAGCGCCCCAGATGCAAGTCGAAAATGGCACTGTCTTTGCCATTGAAAATATAAAAAATCTATAAAAGTGATCAAAGGTCAGTCATCCTAAAAATGATCAAATGGAAAATATTATTATAATTGACCAAAAAAATCGACCTCCAACCCACAGCTTCCGTACAACACAAGTATAAAAAGTTGCATCAAATCGAAGAAAAAAAATTTGTACACAAGGTTTCATGTTTGGTATAAATGTATAAAACATTATAAAAACCTACACAAATTGTTATCCCCGTATCGTCCAACCAAAGAATAAGTGTAGAATGCGTATCATTTGGGGGGCTGGCTCATTGACAGCCGTAAAAGTGTCGGAACCACAATCCACATACTGGCGTTCGATAACCACACGTTTCTTTGGCCTTGGTGGATCTCCTCATGTGCCCGCATCCTCAACCATATGTGGGGTTTAGAGGGGTAAACTTGGCATCCAGTTAGAAGCTTCCGGACCTCAGCAGTTATTGCTAACTTTGTAGTCAAAACAATAACGTAGGAGCTTGTAGCCATCTAAAAAACGAAAACAGTTGATCCAGCTTAATACGAAACAAAAAAAAAAAAACCGCGGTGGCCTCTACTTAAGGCACTCCCTCACTTCTTGGTGCAAGAACACTGCTTGGTTCCTGCTCAGCGTCCTCGGACTCTTGATGAGCTCAAAACAAACAAGGTTCCTTACTGATCCCAGATCGTAGGGACTGACAACCTTCTTACTCATCCAACTGGTTCCCAAGCATCTCTGCTGGCTGCAGGACCAACACAGTCGCTGGCCGGTACCCGGAGCTCTCCCTCTGGAGGTTGGCCGCAGTGATGGGAGTGTCAAAGTGGTACCTTTCACCCGGTTGTGGGCGTCGTACCTCCCAATCTAGGTTCACCACATTCCCTTAAGCTAATGCTTTATATGAACAAAAATAACTCATTTTGTGAAATGGCCGAAAAGAAAGTCTTCATATAGTGGACAGGGAGGAGTTGTCTGTGGCACCCATGTGCCTGTATGACACAGTCCCTACAACACCTGCACATCGGTCCTGTATGTAGCTCGCTTAAGGTGTGGTCCCCCATGTGCCTAGTATGGACTCCATACAACACCATCGGATGCAGTGCTCTGATGAGGCTCGTTAAGTGTGTGTGGCCTCCACATGCCTATATGAAACCTCCCTTCACACCTAGCAGCATGCTGCCTGATGAGTGCTCAGATATCTGTGTGTGGCTCATCCCCGTGCTGTATGACCTCTAAACACCTCCGGCATGCTCCAATGAGGATCAGCATTGTGTGGCATCCAACGTGACTTATGTACCCCTACAATACCTATTTCGGCATGCTCCTGAATAGAGGCTCAGTAGTATGTGTCGCTCTTCACACGTGCTGTATGACGCCTCATAACAACACCTCGGCATCATCCTGTATGAGGCTAATTGTGTGTGCCCTCCTACGTGCCTGTAGACCTCCCTACAAACGCCTCGGCATGCTACTGATGAGGCTCAGTTCAGGTGTAGTGGCCTCCACGTTCCTGTATAATGAACCTACCCCTACAACACCTGACATCGTCGTGATGAGGTCAATAAGGTGAAGCGTATGAATCTCACTGCCTGTATGACCTCTCCTACAACAACCATCGGGCATACTCCTATGAGGCTCAGTATGTGTGTGTGCCTCCATTTGTAGCCTGTTGACCTCCCCTCACAACTAACACACCGGATGTCTGATTGAGTGCTCAGATGTGTGGTGGACCTCCATGTGCCAGTACTGACCCTCCTACAACACTGGGCATGCTCCGATGTGGCTCAGTATTGTGTGTTTGCCGTCATGTCGCTGATATGATCCTTCTACAATGCCGTCGGCATGCTCTCTGATGAGGCTCATAGTGTATGTGCCCTCCAGACGTGCCTGTAGGACCTCTCTAAAACTCGGCATGCTCCTGATGAGGTCTCAGGTATTGTGTGTGGCCTCCAGTTGAATGCCTGTATGACCATTTCACTACACAACCTGGGCATTGCTTCCCTGATGCGGCTCCAGTATTGTGTGTGGCCTCCAGGCGCTATGACCCTCTCTACATGCCTCGCATGCTAGCGAATGAGGCTCAATGTGTAGGGCCCTCCAGTGCCTGTATGACCTCCTAAACACACCCTCGGCAATGCTCCTGATGAGGCTCATAGTGTGTGTTGGCTCCACCGTGCTGTATGACGCCTCCTACAACACCTGGTTGAATGCTCCTGATGCAGGACCAGTTTATTGCCTCAGCGGTGCCTGTATGACCCTCCCTCACAACGCCTCGGCATGTTTCCTGATGAGACTCAGTAAGGTGTGTGGCCCTTCCATGTGCACATGTAGACCCTGCCCTACAACACCTCGGCTGAGCTGCCCTGATGTGCAGGATCAGTAAGCTTGGGTGATTCTCCACACATGCTGTAGACCTTCTTACAACAAACCCTCGGCATGACCTCCTGATGAGCGCTCAGTAGTGTGTGACCTCCATGTACCTGTATACCTCCCAACAACACCTCGCATGCTCCTCACTGAGGTCAGTATTGAGTGGGGCCTCCACGTGCCTGTATGACTCCACTACAACATCCTCGGGCATTGCTCCTGATAAGGCTCAGTATGTGTGTGTGCCTCCATGTGCATTGATGAACCTCCCTACACACCTGGGCATGCTGCCCGGTATGAGGCTCAGTATTGTGTTGTGGCCTCCACGTGCCGTATGACCTCCCTACAACACCCTCGGCATGCTCCTGATGAGGCCAGTAAAGGTGTGTGATCTCCACATGCCTGTTATGACCTCTCTTAACAACACCTCGGCATGTCTCCTGATGAGGCTCAGTATGTGTGACCTCCATGTACCTGTATGACCTCCCTAACAACACCTGTCGGCATGCTCCGATGGAGCTAGTATTGTTGTGGCCTCCATGATGACCTGAATGACCCCTACACCACACCTGGCAGGCTCCCGATGAGGCACTCAGTATTGTTGTGGCCCCATGGCGTGTTATGATCCTCCCTACAACTACGTCGACATACTCCTGATAAGCTCAGATTGTGTGTGGCCTAAAGGTGTGCCGTAGACCCTCCTAATACTCCTCGGCATGCTCATGATTGTGGCCAGTATTGTGTAGCACCTCCATGTGCCTTTCTTAGTGACTCTCTACAATGGACTCGCATGTCCTTATGCTTGCAGATGGTCTCCTGAGGGATATCATCCAGACTGAACTAAAGGTCCTCCAACTCCTGGACCTTCGGTGGTTGAAATTAGAAGGGGGTGGATGGCGCGGAGACGTTGATGACCAGATGTGCTCAATCGGAGTCAGGTATGGGGAACGAGGGGTCAGTCCGTAGATTCAAGCCGTTAATCTTACAGGAAACTGCTGACACTCCAGCCACATAAGGTCTAACATTGGCCTGCATTAGGCAGGGAACCCCAGGGCCAACCACACCAGCATATGGTCCATAAGGGTCGAGGATGTCATCTTTGGTACCTAATGCAGTCAGGCCCTTCTGGGGAGCACATGGAGGGCGTGCACCCCCCCACAAATTACTGACCCTGCCAGACCGGTCATGCTGAAGGATGCTGCAGGAGAAGCACAGCGTCTCCGGCACGGTGTTGGGCTGTGAGCACGTCCAATGTGTGGGAGTCGGGGCCCTATATCGCCGCATGGAATCATTTGTAATCCTTGGAAGACAATTAGCAGAAAACATATAAACAACATCACAGCTGCTGGGGTCATTTTTCGGTCTTTTGAAGGCCTCAGGCCAGTTACTCCTCTTGTTCCTGTTTTGTACTGGCCTGTCTCTGGTATCGCATCGGTCTCATGGTTTTACAGGCCTGTGTCTACTGGTATCTCCTCCATGTCTCCTGGTGATCTGCTCCAGGTCTCCTTGGTTATCTCTCTCCATGTCTCCTGGTGTACTGGCCTGTCTCCTGGTATCTCCTCCTTTTCTCCTGTTTACAAGGCCTTCTTTAATGGTATCTCCTCCCATGTATCCTGGTATTGCCTCCATGGTCTCTGGTATCCATCCTCCATGTCTCCTGGTTGTTACTGGCCTAGTCTCCTGTGATCTCATCCTTTTTCTCCTGGTTTACAGGCCTGTTCTAAGGAGTATCTCCGCCATGTCTCCGGTATCTGCCTCCATGTCTCTGGTTATCTTCCTCTCCAGTTCTCCTGGTTTAAAGGCCTGTCTACTGGTTTCTCCTCCATGCTCCTGTATCCCCTCATCTATGTCTCCTGGTGTTGTACGGACCTGTCTCTGTAGCTCCATCCTCCATGGCTCTGGTGTCCGCCTGTCTCCTGGTATCCCCTCCTCCAGTTCTTCCTGGGTACTGGCCTGTCTCCTGATCTACTCCTCCATGTGTTCCTGGTTGTACTGCATGTCTCATGGTATTCCTCCTCATATCCCCATGGGGTGACTGGCCATGTTATCCGTTGGTATCTCCTCCATGTCTCCTGGTTGTACTGAACCTGTTACTGGTTATCTCCTCCTCATGTCTCTGGTGTACAAATGACCTGTCTCAGGGTATTCCTCCTCCATGTCTCCTGGTGTACTGACCGGTCTCCTGGTATCTCCTCCTAACATGTCTCTGGGGTTATGGCTGCTCCTGGTATCTCCCTCATATCTTGGTTTGTAATGACGGTCCCTGGTATCTCCTCCGTATCCTGGGTACTGACCTGTCTCTGGTATCTCCTCCTCCAGGTCTCCGGGGTGTATTGTACTGGCCCGTCTCCTGGTATCTCTCCTCATCTCCTGGTGTTGTACTGGCCTGTCTGGGTATCTCCTCCATGTTCTCATGGTTTGTACTGGACCTGTCTCCTGGTATCTCCTCCTAACTGTCTCCTGGTGCTACTGGAACTGTCTCCTGGTATTCCTCCGCCATGTCTCCTGGTGTAACTGGCCTGTTTCTCATGGTATCGCCTCCTCATCTCTGGTTTGTACTGACCGGTCTCCTGTTACTCCTCATGTCTCTGGTGTACTGACCTGTATCCTAGGTATCTCCTCCTCCATGTATCTGGTGTACGGGTCCTGTCTCCGGTATTCCTCTCATTCTCCTGGTTTGTACTGGCCTGTCTCCTGGTACTCCCTCCATGTTCCTTGGTTGTGGTCTGACCTGTCTCCTAGGTATCTCCTCCTACATGTCTCCTGTGTACTGACTGTCTCATGGTATCTCTTCCTCCATGTCTCCTGGGTAATGACCTGTCTACCTGGTATCCCTCCTCCATGTCTCATGGTTGTAAGGCCTGTCTCATGTATCTCCTCACTCACTCCGGGGGTACTGCCTTACTCTGGTTCTCCCTCCATGTATCCTGGAGTTTTGTACTGACCTGTCTCCTGGTATATCCTCCTCCATGTCTCCTGGTTTGTACTGGACTGTACTGGTATCTCTCCTCATCTCTGGTGTACTGGGCATGTCTCCTGGTATCTCTCCATGTCTCTCTGGTGTATGACCTGTCTCTGGTATCTCATACTCCATGTCTACCTGGGGTACTGACCTGCTCCTGGTATCTTCCTCCTCATGTCTCCTGGGGTATGTACTGGCCTGTGTTCCTAGGTATCTCCTCCTCATCTCATGGGTACTGACCTGTCTCCTGGTATATCCTCCAGTATCTGGTTGTACTGACCGTCTCCTGGTATCTCCTCCTCCATGTCTCCTGGTGTTGTGTGTTTGGTAATGGCCTGTATCCTGGTATCTCTCCTCATCTCCTGGGGTATGGCCTGTTCATGGTATCTCCTCCATGTCTCTGGTGTGTACTGAATGTCTGCGGTATCCCTCATCCCATGGTCTCATGGTTGTATGACCCTGTCTCCTGGTATCTTCCTCCTCCTGTCTCCTGGTGAGGCAGGCTCTCCTGGTTCTCCTCCTCATCTCCTGGTTTGTTGTACTGACTGTTCTCTGGTACTCCTCCAGTCCGGGGTACTGAACGGCTCCTGGTATCTCCTCCTCCATGTCTCATGGTGTACTGGCCTGTCTCCTGCGTATCTCCTCTCATCTCCTGGTTGGTTGTATGGCCGTCTCCTGGATCCTACATGTCTCATGGTTGTAATGACATGTCTACCTGGGATATCCTCTCCCTGTTCTCCTGGTTTGTATGACCGGTTCCTGGTATTCCTTTTTTTTTCCTCCATGTCTATGGTGTACTGACCCTGTTATCTGGTATATCCTCATCAATTGGCTCCTGGTGGTACTGGCCATGTCTCCTGGATCTCCTCAGCATCTCCTGGGGGTGTACTGGACTGTCTACTGGTATTCCTCACTGCTCTGGGTACTGACCTGTCTCTGGTATGATCCTCCTCCATGTCATGGTGTACTGGCCGGTCTCCTGGTATCTCCCTCATCTCCTGGTGTACTGGCCTGTCTCCTGCGTATCTCCTCCATGTCTCTGGTGTTACTGACTGTCTCTGGTATTCCCTCCTCCAGGTCTCCGGGTTGTTACTGCCCTGGTCTCCTGGTATCTCTCCTCCATTGTCTCCTGGTTTGTACTGGCCTGTCTCCTGGTATACCTCCTCATCTCCTGGTGTACTGACCTGTCTCTGGTATCATCCTCCCATGTCTCCTGGTTGTAATGACCGGTCTCCTGGTATCTCTCCTCCAGTCTCTGGTGTACTGGGCCTTGCTCCTGGTATCTCCTCCTCATTCCTGGTGTACTGGCTGTCTCCTGGTATCTCCTCCATGTTCCTGGTGCACTGACCGGTCTCCTGGTATCTTCTCCTCCATGTCCTGGGTACTCGACCTGTATCCTGGTATATCCTCCTCCATGTCTCATCGGTTTCGTTACTGGCCTGTCTACTCGGTATCTCCTCCTCATTCTCTGGTGTACTGACTGTCTCATGTATCCTCCTCCATGTCTCTGGTTGTACTGGACCTTGTCTCCTGGTATTCAGCTCCATGGTCGCCTGGTGATAATGCATGTCGCTGGTATACTCCCCTCCTCTCTCCTGGTGTTTTTGTACTGGCCTGTTCCGGTATCTCCTCATGTCTCCTGGTGTACTGACCTGTTCCTGGATCTCCTCCTCCATGTTCTGGTGTACTGCAGGTCTCTGGTATCTCCTCCCTCCATGTCTCTGGGTACTGACCTGTCTCCGGTTCTCCTTCTCCATGTCTCTGGTGTACTGGCATGTCTATGGTATCTCCTCCTATCTCCTGGTTTACTGAACGGTCTCCTGTATTCCTCCAGTCTCCTGGTGTACGACGTCTCTGGATATCCTCCTCCATGTATCCTGGTTGTACTGGCTGTATCTGGTATCTCCTCCTCATATCCTGGTGTACTGGCGGTCTCATGGTTATCTCCTCATGTCTCCTGAGTGTAATGACCTGTCTCCTGGTATCTCCTCATCATGTTCTCCTGGTGTACTGACTGTCTCCTGGTATCTCCTCCTCCATGTATCTGCTTGTACTGGACTGTCTCCGGTAATTCATCTCATCTCCTGTGGTACGGACCTGCTACTGGTATCTCCTCCATGTTCTGGTGTACCCTGACATGTCTCCTGGGTTTATTCTCCGCCTCCATGTCTCCTGGTTGTGTGTTGTACTGCGCCTGTCTCATGGTATCTTCATCATCATCTACTGGTGTTACTGGACGGTCTCCTTTGTGTGGTATCTCTCCATGGCTCCTGGTGGGTAATGCCTGTTCTACTGGTATCTCCTCCTCATGTCTCCTGGTTGTATGAATGTCTCCTGGTAATCATCCTCCATGTCTCATGGTGTTTGTACTGGCCTGTCTCCTGGTATCTCATCCTCATCTCCTGGTTGTTTTTGCTATGACATGTCTCCTGGTATCTCCTCCATGTCTCCTGGTGTACTGACCTGTCTCTGGTATCTCCTCCTACATGTCTCCTGGGTACTAGGCCTGTCTCCTGGTATCTCCGTCCTCATCTCCTGGTGTACGGGCCTGTCTCCCTCGGTATATCCACCATGTCTCCTGGTGTGTTGTCTGACCTGTCTCCTGGTTATTCATCCTCCATGTCTCCGGTGTACTTGACCTGTCTCTGGTATCTACTCTCCAGGTCTCTGGTTACTGACCTGTCTCTGTATCTCTCCTCCAGTCTCCTGGTGTACTGCCTGTCTCCTGGTATATCCTCCTATCTCCTGGTGCTTGTACTGACCGGTTCCTGGATCTCTCCATGTCGACTGGGTGTTTGTACTGACATGTCTCCTGGTATCTCTCCTCCATGTCTCCTGTTGTAATGGCCTGTTACTGGTATCTCCTCCTCATCTCCTGGTGTTACTGGCCTGTCTCCTGGTTTAGCTCCTCCTGTCTACTGGTTGTACTGACCTGAGCTCCGGTATCTCCTCCTAATGTCTCCTGTCGTAATGACCTGTCTCCTGGTATCTCCTCCTCAATGTCCCTGGTTTGTACTGGCTTGTGGTTCCCCAACCGGTAGAACCTCTCCTGTATCTGAGTGTGTCGGTCAGTGCGGCTTCCCTGGTGGACAGTCTGATTCCCTTGGAGTTATATTGCCTTCCCTTCCGTGGAGCTGATCTCCTGGGTGCTGATTCTTTGCCAGCCTTTTATGTTGAGGCTTTGTGAATTTCCTGCGTATCTTTCTTCACGCCCTCGGTAACGCGCTGCAGTCTGCTCATGAACAGATGGCTCTTACATGAACTGCATCAAAACTATTTCTTTACCGTTTCATCAAATTTTTAGCTCATTAAAAAAAACTTGGAAAAGAAATGCGGAGGAATGTTGGCGGAGGAAACGATGGAGGGATCAGAGGGAGTTTTCTAACTGAACTCTTTCTACAGTTTTTGTGCCAGGGGTGGCAGGGGTGGAGGTTGGTGCCGGCACCGGGAGAGAGCAGGAGAAGGTAAACCCATGGGGTGGCCATCGATGCGCAGCGTCCTGCCTCTCCTGAGCCCTAGAATGTCTTACCAACAACTCCCTATGTCACCCTTGTAAATGCATCATGGGATAAGAACAGTCGTAGAGGGACAGAGCGGATTATGAGGTACACGGGAGCAAATGGTGGAGAAGTAATAATCTTGGTTGGAACCTATGTCTGCGGACAATCCATCGGTGCGGTCACACATGTATCCTACGTGGGCAGAGAGGTGGACGCCATTAAGATGACTTTATAGTAAATATAAAGCCCTTCACCCCAGTCTCAGGTTTACTGGCCGCAGGTTAATTCCTAGGGGTCGCGCCGCTTGTTTCCTGCCTCCTCTTCCTGGTCCACAAGCGGCACAATACCAACGACCCATGTCATTCAATACCAAGAACTTGTTATCGGGCAGGTGTCCCTTCGGATTGCATGGGTCCGGCATCTTCAGGGAGCCCAAAGATGACAACACTCTCTATCACTCTCTATCGCCTTCCATCAATCTAACACTCTCTATCACTCTCTATCGCTCTCCATCACTATCTATCACTCCTATCACTTATCTACGCTCTCCATCGCTCTCTATCACTCTATATCGATCCTATCGCTCTCTATCGCAGCCACGCTCGCATCACTCTCCACGCTATCTATCGCTCTATTCGCTCTCGATCGCCTCTATCATCTCTATCACTATCTATCACTCTCTATCGTCTCCACACTCTCTATCCCTCTCTATCGCTCTCCATCACTCTCAGCCGGCTCTCTATTCGCTCTCTAGCACTATCTACACTCTCTATCAATCTCTCTCACTCTCCATCCACTCTCCACGCTCTCCATCGCTCTCTATCACTCCTATCACTTCATCCCTCTCTATCGCTGCTCCATCACTCTTCTATCGCTCTCTATCGCTCTCCATCGCTCTCCCATCACTCTCCATCGCTCTCTATCGCTCGTTCAATCTCTACACTCTCTATCACTCTCTATCACTCTCTATCGCTCTCAATCCCTTCTATCGCTCTCTTTATCGCTCTCTATCCACTCTCTAATACCTCTCTATTCACTTCCTATCGCTCTCCATCACTCTCTATCGCTCTCTATCGCTCTCCATCCGCTCTACATCGCCCTCCATCGTCTCTATCGATCTCTATCGCTCTCTATCGCTTCTCGTTCTACTATTCAGCTTCGGCTATCGAGGGCGTTGCCGCCGTCTTGCTCTAAATGGTGCAGGGATCGGGCCTTCCTCAATGGCTTCACGACAATGCGTCCTGTTGCGCTCCTCCCCTTTTAATCTATTTATGGAGCTGGGGACAGGTATGTAGCAGACAGGAGGGATTCATGGTGGCTGGCTGACGATATCTCCTTGCGTATAGCCGTCCTCTCCTACATGTCCGGTAATTGCGTTACTCAGCAATCTCGTGTTTCACGTATTCAGTTCTAAATCTGGTGGGAGCTACGTATGTCCCTGAATATTCCTAACCAGCATAGTAATGCCCTGTACTCAAGATTTTCGGAGACCCCAGGGGGTCAGCAGATGAGTCGGGGATAGGATGCCCCAGTACTTATGGAGTCGGCCGTGAAGAATTCATCATCCACATGCGAAGCTCTCCTGGAAGCAAGGTTAGCGTCCTCTTGCGGCCCCGGGGGAAATCCCTTCTCCTGCCTCACTCCTTGGACTGGTTAGCGCATATAAACAGTCAGGGGGATTCATTCCACAGGCGCGGCCCCGCCTTTAGGTTAAAACCTAGACCACCCAGACCTCACCAAAACGTTTCCAATGAAGCAGTTAAAGTTGGAAATGGGAGGAACTCATCTCCCCGATTCCCGCAGGCCGGTTTCCCTCCCCTTTGTTATCCTATTTGGACTTGGTTTTTTTGGTTCCTAGGAATTAATCCCCTAGTGGACAATAAAACAGTGGTCTGTAAATGTATGATGTCTCCTCGCTGCAGCTTCCGTGGTTAACTCCGGATACGCCATTCAAAACGACCTTTTTGGGGAAGGCACCTGGTAGGCTCAGAACCCTGCCGGTTGTCTTTAGTTTTTAGTATTACTCTTACGCCCTTCGGGTTTTTTTTGATAAACTTTTTTTCACAAGTAGGCACCGCAAGTTCAATTATTATTGTTTCAAAATAATCCCTGCTCGATCTGGGCCGTTACTCAATGGATTGGGTTTAAAAGGGTTTACAACAGTTTGCACTTTCATTTCTGTTATTTAATACTTTAGTTCCTGTATTAAATAAAATGCTGCCACCCCCCCCCCGACACACCGAAACATTTAAGTGTACCTGCTTTAAATGGTTAGGATAAGGGTGCAGGTTACAGGGTCAAAGAGTCAGGTTATTTTGGTGGGGGTTTGCATTCCTACAGGCTACAAAACAAAGCCCCCAAAGCACGTAGCGAATGGACGGAGGACTGGGGGGCGGGGGGGGGTCCTGGGTCAGCACTGGGAGGAGGTGATGGTTGATTGGCCCTTTCCCCCTCCCTAAGGAGGTACCAAGGGGCGGGATTTGGCGGGGTCAGGACATGCCCAGCATCTTGAAAAGTTTGGGGCGGGGGCATCTTTCCTTCTGCCCTCAGGATCGGACAAGGCCGGAGAAGTCTACCACCCATCGTTGCCCTCAGGTTATCTCTTCTCGGTTTCCTATCTTTCGGATCCTGCCGTTTCCTTCTGTTTCTTGCAGATTTTGTCTCCCGCTATTGATGAGTCTACATGTGCCCAGAGGTCATCAGAATTCGCTCGCGTTTCCCGGCTGCCGTTCTGCAGCTGCCATTCAGGCGAAGTTTCCCAAGAGGGAGAGGGTCAGATGGCTTACAGGTTGACAAATTTATTCTGTATTTTAATAATTTATGTTCTGTAAATCAAATGCTTTTGCCCCCCCCCCCGACTCATGACCCGAACACATTTAAGCTATCCAAGCGTTAGATGGTAGGATACGGGAGCGGTACAGGGTTCGGTTATTGGTTGGGTTGCACTTCCCTACCAGCTATAGGTCCGTCGGTGGCGAACCTATGGAACGGGTGCAGGGGGCGAACCTATGGCCACGGGTGCCAGTGGTGTGCGAACCTATGGAAACGGGGCCAGTGGTGGCGAATATGGAAAGGGTTGCCAGTGGTGGCGAAACTCTGCACAGGTGCCAGTGTGGCGAAACCTATGGCACGTGGTGACAGTGGTGGGAACCTATGGAACGGGGGACAGTGGTTGGAGAACCTATGGCACGGGGCAGTGGCAGGCGAAACCTATGGCACGGGTGCAAGTGGTGGGCGAAACCATGGAAACGGGTGCCGTGTGGCGAACACTATGGAAAGGGTGCCAGAAGGGTGGCACTCGAGTGCCTCTCTGTGGGCACTTAAGGACAGGCACAGGTCACCAAGGAATCTAATGAGTTCAACAAGTCAAGATTTACTAATCTCAGTGCTATTTTACCTTTAATCGCCAAAGAGCAGCTTGGAATGAGTGATAGTCCCGGATTTGCCCTCCAGCTTGTATCAGTGCCTTAGGAGGCTGGCATGTTCGGAGAAAGTTCACAAATAAATAAACAATTACTGTTATATTGGACTTGTGATAAATTGGATTCTTCCACCACACTACCTCAACCGGTGTGCAGAACTCACAGGGTGGCTCATACATGGTGCATCATCAGTTGTGACCTCCTATAGGAACCAACACAGGTTACAATGGGGAATCTGAGCCTTGCAATCCCACACTACCTCCTCTGCCTATAGTATCTCTCTCCCATCCAGACCTATGGGGACGTGTATAAATTGTGGCTTAAGCTTCGGTGCGGCCGCGGGAGACGTAGAGCAAATACTAGTTAAATTCCGGTTAATGGAGAGAGTCTTGGGGACCATTTACATCACAGTGGTTCTCGGCAGACGGCTTTGGAGCTTGATTAGATGTCGCCCAGGAGTGAGATGAGGAAGGGAAGGCTTTGATCTGATGAATCGCCCCCTACTCACTCTTATTACTGGAGCAGAAGGACTTCTCCGGGGAGAACCTTACATGAGACAAATTATAATCAGACTCTGGAAGTCGCAGTCACAGGAGCTGAAATTCAGAAATCACCCAAAATTTCCAGAACGTCCCCCTGCAAAAGGAGTAAGCTGAGAAGAAGATGGCCTAGGAAGCAACAGATAATGACTGGAGTGGAGGAGGGACGGAGCTGGGGTGGAGGGGGGGTTGTTAGTGAGGAGGGTGAGGAGGGGGTGGGGCGGATGGGTTGGTTTTGTTATGGTGGAGGGTGCGGTGGGTTGGGTGGTGGAGGGGGTTGGTTGGCGGTGTTGTGTTATGGAGGAGGAGTGCGGGTGGCGTTTATGTGTGGAGGGTAAGGGCTGGTAGGCACGGGTGGCGGGCGTGTGTGTGATGGGTGACCAACCCAAAGAATAAAGTAGATGCGTCATTTGGGGCGCTCAGTGACAGCCGTAAAAGTGTCGGCCACAATCCACATTACTGCAGTTCACCAAACACGTTTTCTTTGGCCCTTTCGTGGATCTCCTCATGCCCGCATCCTCCACCATATGTGGGGTTTGGGGGTGGATCTCCTCATGCCCGCATCCTCCACCATATGTGGGGTTTGGGGGTAACTTGGCATCAAAGGTAGAAGCTTCCGGACCTCACAGGCAACTTTTGTGTCAAAACAATAACGTAGGAGCTTGTAGCCATCTAAAAGAAAACAGTTTGACTCAGCTTAATTACAGAAACAAAAAAAAAAACAAACAGCTTGGCCTCTACTTAAGGCACTACCTCACTTCTTGGTGCAAGGAACACTGCAGTGGTTCCTGCTCAGCGCTCCGGCTCTTGCTGAGCTCAAACAAACAATGTCCTTTCTGGATCCCAGTCCTCATGGGACTGACCACCTGTCTGTCTCCAACTGGTCCCAAGTCCTGCTGCTGGCTGCAGGACACACAGCGCTGGCCGGCCGGAGCTCTCCCTCTGGAGTTGGCCCAGGATGGGAGTGGTCAAGGTCCTTTTCACCCTGGTTGTGGGTCGCTCTCCAGTGCCCCCTAGGTTCACACTCTTACAGCATATGAAAAAATAACTCATTTGTGAAAATGCCAGAAGTTTCATATTAGTGGACAGGGAGGATTGTCTGTGGCCTCCATGTGCCTGTGTGACCTCCCTACAACACCTTGGCATGCTCCTGATGAGACTCAGTATTGTGTGTGGCCTCCATGTGCCTCTATGACCTCCCTACAACACCTGGGCATGCTCCTGATGAGGCTCAGTAGTGTGTATGGCCTCCACGTGCCTGTATGACCTCCCTACAACACCTCGGCATTCTCCTGATGAGGCTCAGTAGTGTGTATGGCCTCCACGTGCCTGTATGACCTCTCTACAACACCTCAGCATGCTCCTGATGAGGCTCAGTATTGTGTTTGGCCTCCATGTGCCTCTATGACCTCCCTACAACACCTGGGCATGCTCCTGATGGGCGCTCAGTAGTGTGTATGGCATCCAGTGCCCTATTGACCTCCTAAACACCTGGTCCCTCCTGAATGAGGCTCGTAGGTGTGACTCCCCGTGCGTAGACCTCCCACAACACCTCGCATGCTGACTAAGGATGGAGGCTTATATTGGTTGTGCCGTCCAGCCTGCCTTTGTATGACGTCCCTACAAAACACTAGGGCATGCTCGGATGAGGCTCAGTAGTTGTGGCTCTACCCGTGTCGTTTTGACCTCCCACAACACATGGGGCATTTCCTGATGAGGTAGTATGTGGTGAACCTCAAGCTGCCAGTATGACTACGACAACCTAGGCATTGCTCCTGTGAGGTTCAGGGGTGTGGCCCATGTGTGTATGGACCTCCCTACAAAGGCTCAGTATTGTGTTTGGCCTCCATGTGCCTCTATGACCTCCCTACAACACCTGGGCATGCTCCTGATGAGGCTCAGTAGTGTGTGTGGCCTCCACGTGCCTATATGACCTCCCTACAACACCTCGGCATGCTCATGATGAGGCTCAGTATGGTGTGTACCCTTCATGTGCCTGTATGACCTCCCTACAAAACCTCGGCATGCTCCTGATGAGGCTCAGTATTGTGTTTGGCCTCCATCTGGAATACCTCCCTACAACACCTGGGCCTTCTCCTGGATTTAGGCTTATAATTGTGTTGACCGTCCACGTGCAGTATGGACCTCCCTACAACACCGAGCAGCCTCCGGTGTTGAGGTTGCGATTAGTGTGTGGCCTCCATTTACGGTAGGGTGACCTCCCACAGACCCTCGTATAGGACATCCTAGCTAGGCTCAGCAAGTTTGTGCCCTCCATGTGCTGTATGCCCTCCCACAACACCTCAGGCATGCACCTATGAGGCTCAGTAGTGTTGTGGGCACTCACCCGGGCCTGTAGCGAACCTCCCTAGGCAGCGCTCTCAGCATTCGTCCTTAATGAGCTCAGTATTGTGTTGGCCGGGGTCCACGTGCCTGTAGGGACCTCCCTACACGCCTCACAGCGCCGGGTTGTGTAGGGCCAGTTTGTGTGTGGCCTCCACTTATGCATTGGTAGACCTCCCGTACCCACCGTGGGAGATGCTCCTGATGAGGTCTCATATATTGTAAGTGCCTCAGCACGTTCCTATATGACCTCCCTCATCAAACCCTGGGCATGCCCTGATGAGGCTCAGTATGTGTTTGGCCTCCACGGTGCCGGTATGGACCTCCCGGTGACCACACCTCGCAATTGCTCCTGATTGAGGCTCAGTATTGTGCTGTGCCTCCATTGCCTGAGGACCCTCCTAAACACCTGGTCCCTCCTGAATGAGGCTCAGTAGTGTGTGACTTCTCCACGTGCCTGTAGGACCTCCCACAACACCTCGCATGCTAGGGAAACAAAAGCTGATGGGAGGCACCATATTGTGGTTGTGGCTCGTCCAGCCTGGCCTGTAGACGTCTCCTACAAAACCTGGGCATGCTCCCGATGAGGTCTCAGTACGTTGTTGATCTCCCCGTGTCCTTTTGACCTCCCTACACAACACCCCGGCATGCGTCTCCTGAGTGAGCTCAGTCATTGTGTGTGTGGCCTCCATGTGCTCGTGACCTCCCTACAACACCTTGCATGCCCTTATTAGGCTCGTATTATTTGTGGTGGGGCGTCCACATGCCTGTATGACCTCCAACCACACCTGGCATGGCTTCGCTGAGGAGTCCTCAGTAGTTGTGTGTGGCCTCCATGTGGCCTGTAGAACCTCCCTACAACCCGGGCATGGGCTCCCGATGAGGCCAGTCTTGTGGTGTGGCCACTCCCTGGTCTGTATGCCTCCCTACAACACCACTCCGGATGCTCCTGAGATGCTCAGAAAGGGTGTTTGATCTCTCCACTGCCGTAGGACCTCCTCAACACCTGGCATGCTCCTGATGAGCTCAGTATTGTTACGGCCTCCAGTGCTCTGTATGACCCCCCCTGACATACACCTGGGATGCTCCTGATGAGGCCTTCATAGGTTAATATGTATGAGCTCCACGGTGTATGCCTCATACACAGTGACCTCGCTGTAGTGATCTTCAGCACTCCTACAAACACTCGGCATGCTCCTGATGAGTGTCTTCTATGTATTGTGTTTGGCCCCAGTGCCTCTATGACCTCCCTAAACACCTGGGCATGCTCATTGATGACTCTACGTAGTGTGTTGTGGCCTCCAGTGCCTATATGACCCTCCCTACAACACCTCTCGTCATGCTCATGATGAGCTCAGGAGGTGTGTCCCCTTTCATGTGCCTTGTAGACCTCCTACAAACCTCGGCCATGCTCCTGATGAGGCTCAGTATTGTGGTTTGGCCTCATGTGCCTCTATGACACTCCCTACAACACCTGGGCATCTCCTGATGGAGGCTCATAGATGTGTTGGCATCCAGTGCCCCTATGACCTCCCTAAAACACCTGGGCATGCTCCTGATGAGGCTCGTTAAGGTGTGATCCCTCTCATGTGCTGTATGCCACACCCTACAACACCTGGGACATTCTCCTAATGGAGGCTTAGTATTGTTTGGTGACTCCAGTCCTTGTATGTACCTCCCTACAAACCACTAGGCATGCTCGTGAATGAGGACTCATAGTTGTGGCCTCTCAGTGCGCTGTATGTACTCCCACAACACTGGTCGCATTCTCCTGATGAGTGCTAGTATGTGTGTGAACCGTCCAACGTGCCAGTATGAGCCTCGCAACCCTAGGCATGCTCCTTTTGAGGTTTCAGTAGTGTGTGGCCTCCATAGATGCCTGGATAACCTTCCCTACAACACCTCGGGTATGCTCCTGATGGCTCAGCAAGGGGTGCCCCCATGTGCCTGTATGACCTCCCTACAACACCCGTCGGCAATGCTCGCTGGATGAGGCGCAGTATTGTGTGTGGCCTCCACGTGCCCTTTAGGACCTCCCTACAAACTCCTCAGCATGCGTCCTGGATGGGCTCAGTATTGTGGTGTGGCCTCCACGTGCCTGTATGACCTCCCTACACGCCTCAGCATGCTTCCTGATGAGGCTCAGTATTGTGGTGTGGCCTCCACTTGCCTGTATGACCCTCCCTACAAAACACCTGCATGCTATCCTGAGAGGCTCTATATTGGTATGTGGCCTCCGACGTCCTATCTGACCTCCCCACACCGGCCATGCTCCTTATGAGCGCCAGTATTGTTGTTTGGCCTCCACGGCCTGGATGACCTCCCTACAACACCTTGGCATGCTCCTGATAGGCTCATATTGTGTGTGCCTCCATGTGCCTGTAGGACCTCCCTACACAATCCCTGGGCATGCTCCTGATGAGGCTCAGTAAGGTGTGTGTCCTCCACCTGGCCTGTGTGACCTCCCTCAACACCTCGGCATGCTTCCTTGATGAGGCTCAGTAGTTTTGGGGCCTCCATTCCTGTATGGCCCTCCTACAACACCTGGGCATGCTCCCCGATGAGCTCATAAGGTGTGTGATCGTCCAACGTGCGCTGTAGGAAACCGTCCCTACAACCCTGGGCATCTCCTGATG